>CM038681.1:428733005-428980774 GCA_021605205.1 Aegilops longissima | reverse complement strand
AGCGGCAACAACCCGCGCATGACTCTTGAATCCTGTAGCTCTGGGTGCTCCTTGCGATGAACTCTGAGGTTTGGCCCTCCACAGCCATACCTTCTGAGGGAAGCGTGCCTTGAAGCACGCCTCCAAGTGGTGCCGGCGCCTCCCTCGTGACTCGGCTGGGTCGGTGGCTCGCCATGAAAAGCCCCGAGCCTTGCACGAGGAGGCGCCAGTAGCGCCTTCCTATCGTCGAGAGGTGGCGCCCTTGAGCAGGCGCGGGTCCTGTTGCCATGCCTCCGGTGCCTACCCACGAGGCTTGGACCGGGTGAAGCCTTCTTCTTCTTGGGGATCGCCTCGGGAAGTCTCCGCTCCTGTGATTCGGGTCTTCGATTCTGCGGCTTGGAAGGCACGCTCAGAGAAACACCTTGCATCCCTTTCCTCACAAGGCACTATGATGACTCCACAGCTTCAGGCATCTTGAGGACATTATAGCCATGGTGAGTCTTTGCCATGAACATGGCCAAAGCTGGAGTACCCAGGATGGCATTGTATGGCGGCGGATGTGGGCGGCGTCGAAGTCGATGAGCTCGGTGCGGTAGTTGTTACCTTGTCAGAAGGTGCCGGGAAAACGAACTTGCCCTATCGGGACGGTGGAGCCATCGGTGACTCTGGGAAAGGCTTGGTCGATTGAAGGCGATCGTATGGCACTTGGAGATTGTTGAATGTTTTGTGGATGGGGCGTTGAGTCCTGCTCCGCCCGTCGATGAGGTCTGGTGACTTGCCGTTCTTGATGGTAGTGAGCATAGCATGGGGAGGACTCCGGCCGTTGCCTTCTTGAGCTGATCCGCTGGCCTGAATGTGATGGCGCGCGGCGACCACGAGAGGCGTGTGGCCTCTGGCTTAGGGAGGACTGCATTCACCTCGTGAGCAAACTACTTGAAGATCTTGTTGAGAGGTGGGGCCTGGCGCCACCGGGATCTGGCGATCGTCGGCGGCTCACAAGCCCCAACCCTCGTCACGATGATTGTCTTCCTACCTCCTTGGCGGCTCGGCGGTGGGAGCCCTACGTTGCCTTGAGGCGATCCTGCAGGTTGGTCTCTCCAACCTCCCTCGCGAGGCTGGTCACCCGGCCGGTCCTCGCGAGTGCATCACGCCATCCTGGCGAGGCCACGGTCTTCCCAGCGTCCTGCGCCTCTTCCTCCTCCTCGGCCGTAGCCTCGATCACTGCGGTCGGGCGTCGGCTGATCGCCCTTCTCTTGCGGCCTGAGCTCCACGGCATTACGTTGGTGTTGTGGTGTGAAGATCGCGATACCGCGATGCGGCTGCCCTTGGAAGACTCGGGCTGATCCTGCCTTGATTGGTGTGCGGTTCATTGCGAGCACGCAACCCCCTTGCGTTTCACGTCCTTGGCCTTGGGCTTCTTCTCTTCTGGATCGGCGGCTGGAAGCTCGAGGAGGAGGCGCCCTCTCGGCCTGGCGCATTTGATCGCCAAGTTGAACAGCTCGAGAGATGTGCACGGTCTTCATGCATCACCAGCTCCTCCTTCATCTTGACGTCACACACGCCATTGGAGAAGGCTGAGATGATGGCCTCCTCAGTCACCTTGAGAATCTTGAGGCGTGCGTTGTTGAAGCGCTGGATGTACTTCTGCGGGGTCTCTCACGGCTGCTGCTTGATCGGCGCATGTCGCTCATGGTGGAGGCGATCGCGAGTGCCTTGGAAGTTGGCGATGAAGCGGGTGCGCATCTCGTCCCAGGAGGAGATCGTGCCTGGAGCCAGGTTCAGGAGCCAAGTTCGGGCTCCGTCCTTCAGCGCCATGGGGAACCAATTTGTCATGAACTTTTCGTCCCCGTTGGCGGCCGATGCCAGCTTCGTGAAAGCTGAAGAACTCCGCGAGATCGGCGGTGCCGTCGTGGCGAGGCAGGTCGGCTTGAACTTGCGGGCCATGCGGCGCTGCGTAGCTTCGGCGGTGAAAGCGGCAACTGCAGTGGCCACGGGGCTCTCTGGCTGGCGGAGCTTGCTCTTGTGGGTTTCGTGCACCGCTGCTGGAGCAGCAGGGGTCTTACCGCGATGGCGCTGGGCGTGGTCCGCGGCGCTCCGGTCTTGGGAACGCTTGAGCACCTTCTTGGGACGGAGGATCTCTGGCAGCTCCTTTCTTGGTCTTGGAGCGCCCGGACGCGGAGGATCTCGGCCCGGGGCCACGCGCCTTGGGCAGGCGCCTTCTTGGGGAGGAGGTGGCGGGGGCACCTCGGCTCCCGCCTCCCAGCGTGGTGCGGGGGAGGCAGCGAGGGGCGGCATGGGGAGCCCCTACAGGCAGCAGACGAGCTCGGCGCAGCAGTCAAGCCACTCCTCGTAGGCGCCCGTCGGCAGAGGCGTGGCGCAAGGCTCGTTGCTGCGATGAGCACCGCTCAAGCCTCCATGGGGCCTTGAGGCCTTGGGCGCGAAACCGGTAGGCGGCGAATGAGTAGCGGTGTAGCCTTCTCGCCTCACCCGATGGATGTAAGGGCAAGCTTGCTGCTCGTTCCCGCCGGGCAGTGGCGGCGTTAGCGGCGGCGGCGAGGCAGCAGGGGTGTCCGCCGGCAGAGCCGCTGGGCGACTTCGGCGGCTTGAGCAGCCAGCGCTTCAGCCGGCTTCGGCGAGCATCAGCCATGAACCTGACGGAAGATCACACACGACCAGCGGAAGAAAGATTCAGCGCACCCCTACAGCGCGCCAAATGTCGGTTCAGGTTCGGCGGACCCTTGAGTTCGAACAGGAGTGCGCCGGAGATCTTTCCCCTACCAGCTCATGCGTGAGCGGTTGCGAGGATCTAAACTTCTGAGCGATGAACAACACGAGACCACGAGGTTTATCTTGGTTCGGGCCACCGATGTGGTGTAATACCCTACTCCGGTCGCGTGGTGTGGTGGATTGCCTCGAGGGCTAATGATGAACAATACAAAGGAGAACAGCCTCGCGAGCTGTTCTTGAGCTGGTGCGATGATGCTGCTTGGGTGAGTTCGATCGCCTCTCTCTTCTGCTAGGGCTACATGCATGTGTTTCTTCCATATGCCTCTACTGTGGTGGCTAGCTCTATTTATAGAGGAGGCCTGGGCCTCTTCCCAAATAATGGCGGGAAGAGGCGCCAACAATTGGCCATTTTGAAGGGGAACATCCAGTAAACTTATCCTGACTAAAGTTGGTCTTCGGCTGACAAAGGCTCTGACGGTGATGCCGTCCTGGGCTCCACGATGACCTCCATCCTGCCGTTCTGCTGGTCTTGGTCTTGTTGCACCGAAGAGGCAACCTTTGCCTGATGCCTTGGCCTGTGCTTGCCTCCTTTGGACCAAAGGGGAAATGAGGACACTGCGCGGGCTGGCGCCCACTTGGCCTTGATCGTCATGGCTTGCGTCATGGGGCACCCTCGTGAGGTACCCTGCCTTGATCTCTCCGCTTCCTCGCAAGCTGCTTGTGAGGCCAGCTCTGAGGAAGGTTCACGTAAATGCACTTGTAGCTGGCCCTCGCGAGGTCTTGAGCTTGAGTGATGAAGTGGGCGTCTTTGGGCCCCACTTGAGCCACGCCGTGAGGCTACTGGCAGAGCAAAGTCAGGGACCCCCATTCCTGAATGCCGACAATATGGATCACGTGATCATTTAGATGACTAGAGGATGTCTATCTAAGTGGGAGTTCTTAAGTAATATGATTAATTGAACTTTAATTTATCATGAACTTAGTCTGGTAGTATTTTGCAAATTATGTTGTAGATCAATAGCTTCGTTGTTGCTTCCCTGTGTTTTTTTATGTGTTCCTAGAAAATTGTATTGAAAGATGTTAGTAGCAATGATGCGGATTGGATCCGTGATCTGAGGTTTATCCTCATTGCTGCTTGAAGAATTATGTCCTTAATGCACGCTAGGTAGCGGACCTATTGAGGAGGAGCAGGCGTTATGAGCGTTTGGCTAGCTCAATATGAGCGAATTTGGCGTTATGAGCGTTTGGCTAGCTCAATATGATGACTACTTGATAGTTTAGTACACCATGCTAGCGGCTTAGAATCGGGACTTCAAAGGCGTTTTGAGCGTCATGGACCATATGAGATGTTCAGGAGTTGAAGTTAAATATTTCAAGCAAATACCCGTGTTGAGAGATATGAAGTCTCCAACAAGTTCTATAGCTAAAAGATGGAGGAGAATAGCTCAACTAGTGAGCATGTGCTCAGATTATGCAGGTACTTCAATTGCTTGAATCAAGTGGGAGTTAATCTTCGAGATAAGATAGTGATTGACAAAAGTTCTCTAGTCACCATCACTAAGTTAGTAGAACTTCGTGATGAACTATAATATGCAAGGGATGGCGAAAAAGATTCTCGAGCTCTTGGCGATGCTAAAATCGGCGAAGGTAGAAATCAAGAAAAACATCAAGTGTTGATGGTTGACAAGACCATTAGTCTCAAGGAAAATGGCAAAGGGAAGAAGGGAACTTCAAAAGAATGGCAAGCAAGTTGCTGCTCAAGTGAAAAAAGCCCAAGTCTAGACCTAAGCACGAGACTAAGTACTTTGCTGCAATGGAACTGGTCACTAGAAGCGGAACTACCCCTGAATATTTGGTGGATAAGAAGGATGGCAAAATGAACAAGGTTATATTTGATATACAGGTTATTGATGTGTGCCTTACTAGTGTTTATAGTACCCCTGAGTATTTGATACTAGTTAGGTTGCTAAGATTAGTAACTTCGAAAGCAGGAGTTCTGAGAATAAGCAGAGACTAGTTGAAGGTGAAGTGACGATGAGTGTTGGAAGTAGTTCCAAGATTGATATGATCATCATCGCACCTCCCTATACTTTCGGGATTAGTGTTAAACCTAAATAAATGTTATTTGGTGTTTGCGTTGAGCATGAATATGATTTGATCATGTTTATTGCAATATGGTTATTCATTTAAAATCAAAGAATAATTGTTGTTACATTTAAATGAATAAAACCTTCAATGGTCATACACCCAATAAAAATAGTTTGTTGGATCTCGATCATAGTGATACACATATTCATAATATTGATGCCAAAAGATGCAAAGTTAATAATGATAGTGCAACTTATCTGTGGCTTGCCGTTTAGGTCATGTTGGTGTAAAGCGCATGAAGAAACTCCATGTGGATGGGATTTTGGAATCACTTGATTATGAATCACTTGATGCTTGCGAACCATGCCTTATGGGCAAGATGACTAAAGACTCCGTTCTCCGGAACAATGGGCGAGCAAATGACTTATTGGAAATAATACATCTTGATGTATGCGGTCCGATGAGTGTTGATGCTCGTGGCGGGTATCGTTATTTTCGACCTTCACAAAGATGATTTGAGCAGATATGGGTATATCTACTTGATGAAACATAAGTCTGAAACATTTGAAAAGTTCAAAGAATTTCAGAGTGAAGTGAAGGATCATCGTAACAAGAAAATAAAAGTTTCTCGATATGATCGCGGAGGAAAAATATTTGAGTTGCGAGTTTGGCCTTGAATTAAAACAATGTGGAATAGTTTCACAGCTCACGCACATGGAACACCATAACATAATGGTGTGTCGAGCGTCATAACCGCTCTTTATTGGATATGGTGCAATCTATGATGTATCTTACCGATTTACCACTATCGTTTTGGGTTATGCATTAGTTGCATTCACGAGGGCACCATCTAAATCCGTTGAGATGACACCGTATGAACATTCACGCTTATGTGAAAAAGGATAAGCTCGAACCCAAATCATATAGAATACCCAAAGGTAACCATTGGGTACACCTTCTATCACAGATCCGAAGGCAAGTTTTTTGTTGCTAAGGTGGATCCTTTCTGTCGAAAGAAGTGAGTGGGAAGAAAGTAGAAACATCCCGAAAGATAGACCATGCATTAGGGTGTGCATCATGTTTAAATTTCATTTGAATTTGAAATAGGGAATGTCACAGATAGCATGAAATCCCCGAACCCAGAACACCCCCTTAAAGAACTAGGGTTTACTAAAATTTATTTCAATGAATCCGAAATGCCCTTCAAAATGCTCATCCTCTTTGTTTGGGTTCAGGATCCATGTCAAAGAAGGTGGAACATTTTCTAGGTCACCTAAGGGTTCTAGATTTAATTCACAAATTTTTGAAATGAGCATTTCAAATTATGAAAAATATTTTAAATGTTCAAAATTGTCAAACTAAAATGTTTCATGTTGGGAATATTCCAACAAGTGACCAGGAGCATTTTGGTAATTTTGAAATAGTTTTGGTATTTTAAAAACCCTAACAGAGTTCAGAAAATAGAAAAACTTTAAAAAAAGAAAACTTACACATGCCCATGACCGGCCCACCCGGCCCAGCCCGGACCGGCCGCCGTGGCTGCTTGGCTCGGCTTGACGAGCAACTAATGCCGGCCCGGCGCTTGAAGCGCCACATGGCTGGCCGCCGCCTGCCTCATCCCTCGCCGCCTCGCCGCCTGGGCGACCCAGCGTCGTCGCCCGACCCCGGACACCTCACTTCCCCCTGCCCTCTCTCTCGCTCGCCCCCAACTTGGCCGCGCCATCGCCGGCCAGCGCCACCGTCGACGCCGTGCTCCCGCCGTCCATGCTCCTCCCGCCATGTCTAGCAGCTCCGCCGCACCCGTTACCTCTAGCTAGCTAGTCCCCTCGCTCTAAAACACCCGAGGCCACTACCCGACCTCGGCCGAGCTCAAGGCGCGGAGATCCCCATCGCCGTCGCCGCCGCATCGACCGCCCGACCCAGCGAAGCTCTCCACAGGTTCACCGTGAGCACAGCTACTCCCCATCCTCTCCATCCTCTTCTTCTTGCACCACCACGGCGCTCGTTGATCACCGAACCCACCGCCCGGGCTCGTGCGCCGGCAAGCTCCGGCCACCTGACCCTGCCACCCGTCCATCACACTCACTGCGCCCCACAGGCCTAACCGTGCACTTCCCGCGCCTCGCCAAGCCCTCTAGCCCCAAACCCGTCGATGGCCGAGCCCCGGTCGCCGCCCGACTCGTCGCCGGCGCCCACTCCGGCCACCCCTAACCCAACTAACTCCACCACTAACCGCGGCTCACCTCCAGCTTCACGTAGGTGCTCCCCGCGCTCCATTTGGAGCCGGAAAGTGCAAAAGCACTTGCTCCGCCGCCTCTGGCCTCGCGCCCGTGCTGAGCAGCGGTGAGTTGACCTGTCCGTGGGCCTGTTGACCCTCGGGTCAATGGCAGTGGACCCCCGGTTAAACTAATTAGGATTAGTTCTAATTAAAACTAATTAGTTAAATTAACCACGACATGCGGGTCCCCTGGTCGGTTTGACCTGGATGACCCGTTGACCCCTGACGTCATCTGACCTCATCTTGACGCATTAATTCAAATTCTGGAATTATTTTATATAATAAATTCAGAATATAATTCAAATTTCAAATGCTTATAACTTTTATTCTATAACTCCAAATGCAAAGATTTATATATGAAAATTATCAGAAAAATACACTCTATCCATTGGTACAGGTTTCATGCATGTTAAAACAAGTTAACTATGCTGAATAACCAGATTAAGATTTTGCACCATTAGGCCTAACTCAAATGAGCTATCATTTGAACCTTTGATTCAAATGAGTTCATCCCTGTCCCTTCAACTTGCATTAGGCCAACACACATCCATATTGCCATGTCATAGCATGCATCATATTGTTGCATATTGTTTGTATGTTTATTTTGGTGTGTTTTCATGATAGGTTCTGCCCGAAGATAACCTCGATTACCCATCGAAGGCAGTTCTCTACCCAGTTCCATCGGGCAAGCAATTCATTGATCATTCGATACAAACCCATGTTCTCGCTTCTGCTCTCGTTTACTGCATTAAGACAACGCGATTCAAGCTGTTGTGTGCTGCGGTAGTTGAACCCACTTCCTTTGCATGACTGTCATTGCCACGATAACTAGATGAAACCCACTAGTATGTGTAGGAGTTGATTGAGCCATGTTTGTGATTCCTACCATGCTATGCTTGCTATGCTTAGAGTTGTGTCGAGTCGGCTCATCGGGATGATGAGCTGGAGTGAAAGGTTGTGTTGGTTCGAGAGTGAAAGTGTTGAACACGATTTGGTAAAGGTATCGATGAGAGGCCATGTAGGAGTACATGGTGGGTTGTTTCATTGAAGCCGAACTTAGGCTGAGATCTGTGTTTGTGATCCATGAACTAGCTACTACCACACATTGGGATCCTAATTGACCCTCTCGGCTTCTTAACCACCCTGTTCATAGTCAGGGAGTTGCAAGTAGTTTACGGTGTTTGTAGCATCTTTGGGGCCGCGCATAGCATGACCTTAGGGGTGGGTTGTGTTGCGGTGGCACAAATGTTGATGTGTCTGAGTGCCGTTTGGTATCTCGGGAACCCTGCACACATCGTTCGGGGCTGTATGGAAACCTCGGCGGACTCCTGCGGATGGAACCGAATAGGCGATAAACTGGACTAGGGACTTGAGTGTTTAGGTAGGCTGTGGCCGACACCCGTTGGGCTTCGCTTGAAGGTTGCAGTACATGTCATGTAAGCGGCGATAAGTGGTGAGCGTGTGTGAAGAAGTATACCCTGCGGGGTTAAATATGATCTATTGAATAGCCGTGTCCACGGAGAAGGACTTCTGGGTTACCTATATCAGTTCATAGACAAGTAAATGGATACTACTAAAAGCCTCAAGATAAGTGTGAGTATCGTGGATGGCCCTCTCGGGGATGACGAGAGAGGATCCACGGTGGAGTATTGTGATGGTGATTAGTGGACTCGTGTACGACAAAATGCTTTACAAAGTGTGTCACGTAGGATAGCTTAGCCAAGAGTCAAAGCTGGCTTGCTGCAATAACTCCACTTCCTTCCTTGAGAATGTGCATGTATGATAGGATTACGTGGTAAGACTTCTGAGTACTTTTGTACTCATGTTTGTAATCAATATTTTTGAGAGGACTATACTACCCCTCAAGCCAGTTCTATGTAGATGTTGACTTGACGAGTAAGCTAGCCACCCGGTGGCGATCTAAGACTTGTGAAGGGCCATTGTAGATAGAAAGGCTCCAACAAGCTTTCTTTCTTTCTAGAGTGCGTACTCAGACTACTTTGCTTCGCATGTGCTTGTATGATTGTATGACTTGAGTGTTGGGTCATGTGACCCCTACTGTATGACTATGTTATGTATGGCTCCTCGGGCCTCTTAAATAAAAGTACTTGAGTTGTAGAGTTTTGTTGTGATGCCTTGTTGTATTTACTCATATCGGGCATATTGCGTGTATGATTGAAATGCTTGGTATGAGTGGGATCCGACAATCTAGTTGTTTATCCTTGGCAGCCTCTCATATGGGAAATGTAGTCTCGTGCTTACGGCGATAGTAGTCCGCTTCTGAGCCGGTTCACGGAGTCCTGCTATTGACACTCTGCTTGGACACTTGTTGGCGGCATGTGATTCATTTCGTTCCTATATACATCCCTTGAAATGTCCGCGGTGATACTTGGAGTCTGCCTAGCACTGCTACAGCCGGGATACGAGTCTGTTAGCCAGTGCTACAGCCGAGTTCATCGTTGATGACCGACATGCTCGAAGTGTTTCATGTATGCTGTCCCCATAGGTTAGTGCGCTTTGGGTTCACGACTAGCCATGTCGGCCGGGTTCTTTGTCATGTGGATGCTAGCGACACTATCATATCGTGAGCCAAAAAGCATAAGCGGTCCGGGCCATGGTAAGCGACACCGTGGGAATACCGTGCGTGAGGCGCAAAGTGATATGAGGTGTTACCAGCTAGGTCGATGTGACTTGGAATCGGGGTCTGACAGCGTTGGCATCGAGCGGGGCTGCTGTAGGTCCGCTAAGCCAAACTGGTGAAGTTGAGTCTAGAAATGCTTTAGTTATATGTAGGGAATTGATTGTGGGAGGAGCGTAAGGCTCTTTTACTCCTTTACCTTATGCCCTCGATCTGAGTCATCCTCTTCTCATTCGACGTGGGTATAGGACTAGGCTCTCCTCTCTCTATCAGGTTCACGTGTTACTAATCCGTAGTAACTTATAGGATTGTTGGTCACATCCTCAGTTCAGTGTTACTAAATTTTAGTATGCTACCATTTGAACGAGAACCTTGATATGATGTTGTTGAGTGGTTTTGCAAATCTGATTTTGAATGTCTCAAATCTGATTTGAGCATTCTGAGATGTTATGCTGCCGATTTTCCTAGAATTCTAATGCCTTTGCATTATGGCTGTGCTTCAGATGGCCACCGTTCCCAGAACCAAGTGGTTACGCTGACTCGTTGCATTGATGTGTGCGGTCACACGGCCATGTTGGTTAGGGTGATGATTGAGGCTGGTTATCGATGGTATCTGAATATACCGTCGAGGAGCAGTTCGAGGATTTCAATCAAAGCCAATATCTATGCGGTCGGTTTATCCATCCTATCCAGACTCTTGAGCCACTTCACTTGTTCTTATGGGCTCGGAATCACTATTGGAATGTGTACAAGATGCAGCCTATTCCATGATGACTATTATTGAGCGGGACTGCTTTCTTTGAGCAACAACGACTTCCGCTATATGCGGCATCCCTTCACAGGGCGCATGGCTACCTTGAGGTTGTGCGGTGATGCATCCCATGAGACTCACTCCTCCGTACTACTCTTGAGTTCTTTGGAGGACAAGGACCGTGAGAACCGGGCCTTGCGTATGGAGCTGTTTAATGCCCGTTCGACCCTTTGGGCTACTCGACTAGGTTTGCACTGCCGTGCAAGCGGATGTATGGACATGAGAGACTTGTACCTGTTGGCGAGTCTGCGGACTTCATGGAGTGGCGTGAGGTTGGAGCATCACTCCTCCTCGTGGGCCTCTTACGCCACCGTTTGTTGGTCCACGGCCACATCCGAGTCCTTATGGTCCACAGGCCCCACGAGATTATGCATTTCGGACGATCATGTTCCACTTCAGTCAGGTGGTGACTTCTATGAGGACTACTATGGAGCTGCACGAGATAGTAGTAGTATTCCTAGTATGGTAATGGTTGTGTTTCCACCGTCTGCGTGACTCGTGGAACACGACTTAGTGTGTATCGTTCGGAAGTGTAGAAAAATAATGTATAGGAGTTGGAATGCTTCCGATGAGATGTAACGCCTTTCCTTATAGTTGTACTCCGTCGGGCTTGTACTAAACTATGAATGGTGTGTATGACCGTTGGTATATATATATATGGCAGTTTATATTACCATGTCATACGGATGAACATCTTTGCATTCCATCTGTCCATTACCTTCCGCACTTCCTTGTTAAATTCTGCCATCTGGTTTAAACCTTTGTTTTGTCTCCCGGGATGGTCAACACTCGAAATACTCCTGCTGTTCGAGCAGGGAGAGGCGATGCAGCGAAATGTGAATCTGCGCAACCGCCATCTTTGGCGAGGTGATCTTTGAGCGAGCATAATAAGCCTTGAAACCAACCGCTTATTGGGCGGATTGAACAAAACACAGCACGCCAGCCAAGAAAGCGATGGGGTTTCACTCAATGATTTCGTCAAGCTATATCCTCCAAAATTCAAATGTTCCGTCGAGCCACTCGGCGCCGATGATTGGCTCCATGATATCCACCACAAGCTGCGTTCGCCAATGTGGTGAGGTGACAAGGTTATCTTTGCTGCCTATCATCTGGAAGGCCTGCCGATCTCTGGTGGGAAAATTATGAGGCTATCGTCCGGCTGGACAAGTTACAACAGGATGAATTGAGTGCCGCCTTAGTGAGCACCATATTCGAAGGTCTTATGGACCATAAGCGTGAGAATTTTGCAGTTTCACCCAAGGCGGTGACGGTGGATGCCTCTGACCGTGAATTTGGGAGGTTACGTTATGCTCGAAGAAGTTTCTACCGATGCTAAGAAGCGGCGAGGTTCCGTAAGGACTTAGCCACTGAGCTACGCCGAGATCTCCGTCTGCATGAATGTACCTCTTTCCGAAGCTAGTCAATAAGGCTATCGGCGCCGAGGCTAGGCGAGACTGATTTGAGGCTTCACATAAGCACATCCGTGATTACGGATCGTCATCGGCTCTGGGTCCCGAAGCGCGGGTTTGGGTCCCAAATCTGGCTCTACCACCCAGTACACCCGAGGCCATCCTTGGCGCCTCGCCCCAACCAACCGTATTTTCCACCCAAGACATATGGAGGTCCAACTGCTAGTGCTGCTCCACGGCCAAATGTGATCACTTGCTTCAAATGTGGAGAGGCGGGCCACTATATTCGAGAGTGTCCCAGAACAACCCCAATCAATTTGGAAAGTCATTGGCGCGGCAAGCCAGCGAGGAAGGTTCCCTATGCCAAGCCGATTGCCACCGCTCGTGGCCATGTCAACTATGTCTCTGCTGAAGAAACCTATGAGGATCCCAGCGTCGTCCTCGATGCGCTTCTTGTTAATTGCCATCCGGCAAGCTGTTCTTTGATCTTTGGAGCATCTCATTCATTTATTTAAAGAGCTATGCTCGATTGCACAACACCACATTCGTGACATGCCTACCTCCATGGAAATTCAAACTCCTGGTTCTAGATGGCAAACCTCTAGAATAAGTCATGGGAATGAAATTCTTGTCGACAGATTAGTCTTTCTTGCATCTCTAATAGCTCTTAAGTCCTCGGACATAAACATCATCTTGGGTATGGGTGGATGTCAGCCCATTATGCTAAGATTGATTGCTCTACTAGAACTGTTCAACTTACCCATCCTTGGGTAAAGCGGTGGATGTTTTAACCGAGTGTCTAAGCGTCGACTTTACTCATAAATGCCAACCCTCTTCCGGATCTCGAAGATATTCCGGTGGTCCGTGATTTCCGGATGTCTTTCGGAAGAACTGCGGTGTTCCACGGCGGGGATGTCGAGTTAAGTGATAGATCTTATTCCGGAACCGTCCCAATCTCTAGAAGACCTTATAAGATGGCACCCCTAGAACTAGCTGAACTTAAGAAACAACTCGATGAGTCCTTGCAAAAGGTTTCATCCGTCCTAGTTCATCTCCATGGGCTTGCCCGTCCTCTTCGTCAAGAAGAAGGATGATGCGGATCGGATGGTTGTAGATTACCGACTGTCAATTTGGTCACTATCAAGAACAAGTATCCGCTCCCGGGATCAACGACACTGTATGATCAGCTCGCTGGATCCTCGATCTTTTCAAGATGGATTTGAGGTTGGGCTACCATCAAATCAAAATCAAAACGAGGACATTCCTAAAAGCGGCCTTTGTCACTCGTTATGGCCAATCTGAGTACCGTCATGTCCCGGATTAACCAATGCTCCAGCCACTTTCTCTCGGTTAATGAACTCAATCTTCATGGAGTACTTGGATAAATTAAATAGTGGTATACCTCGATGATATACTCATCTACTCAAGAATGAGGAAGAACATGCGAACACCTAAGGCTAGTATTGATGAAACTTGAGAGCACCGCCTTTATGCCAAATTCTCTAAGTGTGAATTCTGGTTGCGAAGTGACCTATCTAGGACATGTAATCTCTGGTAAGGGTATTGCTGTCAATCGGCGAGTTCAAGCCGTCCTTGATTGGACTCCACTGAATCGGTCAAGCAAGTTCGGAGTTTCCTCGGTTTAGCGAGCTATTGCCGCCCGCTTCGTCGAGAATTTCTCTAAAGTTGCTAAACCTCTAACGAACTCCTCAAGAAAGATAAGAAGTTGAATGGGCCACAGTGCGAGATCAGCTTTCGAGAACTGAAAAGGCGCTGACATCTGCTCCGTACTTATTCCACAGATTTCTCTAAGGACTTTATTATCTATTGCGGCGCCTCGCGACAAGGACTAGGTTGCATACTCATGCAAGATCGTCATGTGATTGCCTCGCTTCTCGTCGATTCGTCCACATGAGGATAACTATCCCACACGATCTAGAGCTTGCGGCGATGGTTCATGCACTCAAAACCTGGCGACATTACCTTACGGGTAATCGTTGCGAAATCTACAGATCACCAAAGTCTGAAATATATCTTCACCCAACGGTTTGAATCTCAGGCAAAGGCGTTGGGTCGAGATTGATCAGATTTCGACTTAGGAATATCTTACACCCGAGGCAAAGCCAATGTCATGGCTGGCGCACTAAGTCATAAATCTTCTTGTAACAATTTGATGTTACAACAAGGTCAACCAATTCTCCACGAGGAATTTACGTAAGCTTAATCTTCACATTGTTCCTCGAGTTTCTTTCCACCACGGTGGCGAAACCGACCTCACGGATCGAATCATAGCTGCTCAGCGGTATGATAGAGGATATCTCGGATCAAGGAGAACATCGCTAAGCGGAGCTGCTAAATGTTTCTCCATAGATGAACAGTGTTGTCTTCTTTGAAAACCGCTTAGTGGTTCCCAAGAAACAACAACTACGGCAATTGATCCTTAAGGAAGCTCATGACTCTCCTCTCACCATTCATCCTGGTAGTACTAAAATGTATCAAGATCTCGCGGAGGTTTTGGTGGACTAGGATGAAGAGAAATCGCTCAATACATTGCTAGCTGCGGCGTCGTCGTCGAGTTAAGCGAGCATCAACGACCTCTTTGGTACCCTTCAACCTTTGGAAATTCCTGAATGGAAATGGGATAAAATCGGTATGGATTTCATTACGGGTTTCCCAGGACCAAGAGAGGAATAACGCTATCTTCGTTGTTGTTGATCGTCTTTCCAAAGTAGCCCACTTCCTACCGTTCGCGAGAGTATAACCGCTAGTCAGCTAGCTGAGTTGTACATCTCTCGAATAGTGTCTCTTCATGGTGTTCCATTGGAGATTAACTCAGACCGTGGGAGTCTCTTCACCTCTCGATTTTGGGAAAGTTTCCAAAGCGCTATAGAACTCGTCTCTCCTTTAGCACCGCTTTCCATCCCCAATCAAGTGGTCAAGTAGAGCGAGTCAATCAAATCCTAGAGGATATGCTTGAGCTTCTGTCATCTCTTTCGGCATGAATTGGGAGAAATGCCTTCCATTCGCCGAGTTAAACATAACAATAGTTATCAAGCCAGTTTGGGCAAAGCCCTTCGAAGTTCTTTATGGGCGAAAATGTGAGCGCCTCTTACTGCTGGTGAAACCGGGAGAGACAACTCTTTGGCGGATATGATTCGAGGAAGCGAAGAAGCAGAGTTCGCGTTATTCGTGAAATTGAAAACAGCCCAATCTCGTCGGAAGAGCCAATATGACCGCAAGCATAAGCCTATGGCTTATGAAATTGGCGAAAGGCTTACCTTGGGTTACCCTCTAAAGGAACCCATCGATTGATATCAAAGGCAAGTTGGCTCCTCGTTACATTGGACCCTTCGCATTCTTGCCAAGCGAGGAAGTTGCCTACCAATTGGAACTACCTCCGCATCTTTCCAAGGTCCATGATGTCTTCCACGTTTCCCAACTCGGCGTTGCTTCTCGGATCCTATCCGTGGAGTGGACCACAAGCGCTTGATCTCCAAGATAACCTCACCTATCGAGAGTACCCGTTCGTATCCTCGATCAAACCGAAGCGTACCACTCGGCGTCGAATATCAAGTTTCTAAAGGTTCAATGGTCAAACCATTCCGAGCAAGAAGCAACTTGGGAAAGGGAGGATCGTCTTCGACTTGAGTACCCACCTTTTACAGCAGATTCTAAATCTCGGGACGAGATTCTTTTGAGTGGGGGTGAGTTGTCACATCCCAGATAGACCATGCATTAGGGTGTGCATCATGTTTAAATTTCATTTGAATTTGAAATGGGGAAGGCAGGAAACCCCCAGAACACCCCCTTAAAAGAACTAGGGTTTACTAAAATTTATTTCAATGAATCCGAAATGCCCTTCAAAATGCTCATCCTCTTTGTTTGGGTTCAGGATCCATGTCAAAGAAGGTGGAACATTTTCTAGGTCACCTAAGGGTTCTAGATTTAATTCACAAGTTTTTGAAATGAGCATTTCAAATTATGAAAAATATTTTAAATGTTCAAAAATTGTCAAACTAAAATGTTTCATGTTGGGAATATTCCAACAAGTGACCAGGAGCATTTTGGTAATTTTTGAAATAGTTTTGGTATTTTTAAAAACCCTAACAGAGTTACAGAAAATAGAAAAACTTTAAAAAAAAGAAAAAGACTTACACATGCATGCCGGCCCCCTACCCGGCCCAGCCCAGCCAGCATGGTGGCTGCTTGGCTCGGCTTGAGCGAGCAACTAATCCCGGCCCGTGGCCTTGCGCGCCCAGCAGCCGCCCTGCCGCCGCCCTCGCCGCCTCGCCGACCGGACGACCCAGCGTCGTCGCCCGACCCCGGACACCTCACTTCCCCCTGCCCTCTCTCTCGCTCGCCCCAACCTGGCAGCGCCATCGCCGGCGATGCCACCGTCGGCGCCGTGCTCCCGCCGTCCACGCTCCTCCCGCCATGTCTAGCAGCTCCGCGCACCCGTTACCTCTAGCTAGCTAGTCCCCTCGCTCTAAAACACCCGAGGCCACTACCGCACCTCGGCCGAGCTCAAGGGCGCGGAGATCCCCATCGCCGTCGCCGCCGCATCAGACCGCCCGACCCAGCGAAGCTCTCCACAGGTTCACCGTGAGCAGCTACTCCCCATCCTCCCGCTCTCTTCTTCTTGCACCACAATGGCGCTCGTTGATCACTGAACCCACGCCCGCGGGCTCGTGCCGACGAAGCTCCGGCCACCTAATGACCCTACCACCCGTCCATCACACTCACCACCGCCCCCACGGGCCTAACGTGCACTTCCGCGCCTCGCCGAAACCGCTAACCCCAAACCCGTCGATGGCGAGCCCGTCGCCGCCCGGCTCGTCGCCGGCGCCCTCCGGCCACCCCTACCCAACTAACTCCACCACTAACGCGGCTCACCTCCAGCTTCACGTGGGTGCTCCCAGCGCTCCATTTGGAGCCGGAAAGTGCAAAAGCACTTGCTCCGCCGCGCTGGCCTCGCCCGTGACTGAGCGCCGGTGAGTTGACCCGTCCGTGGGCCTGTTGACCCTCTGGGTCAATGGCAGTGGACCCCTCGGTTAAACTAATTAGGATTAGTTCTAATTAAAACTAATTAGTTAAATTAACTTCGACATGCGGGTCCCACTGGTCGGTTTGACCTGGATGACCCGTTGACCCCTGACGTCATCTTGACCTCATCTTGGCGCATTAATTCAAATTCTGGAATTATTTTTATATAATAAATTCAGAATATAATTCAAATTTCAAATGCTTATAACTTTTATTCTATAACTCCAAATGCAAAGATTTATATATGAAAAATTATCAGAAAAATACACTCTATCCATTGGTACAGGTTTCATGCATGTTAAAACAAGTTAACTATGCTGAATAACCAGATTAAGATTTTGCACCATTAGGCCTAACTCACATGAGCTATCATTTGAACCTTTGATTCAAATGAGTTCATCCCCATCCCTTCAACTTGCATTAGGCCAACACACATCCATATTGCCATGTCATAGCATGCATCATATTGTTGCATATTGTTTGTATGTTTATTTTGGTGTGTTTCATGATAGGTTCGCCCCGAAGATAACCTCGATTACCCATCGAAGGCAGTTCTCTACCCAGTTCCATCGGGCAAGCAATTCATTGATCATTCGATACAAACCCATGTTCTCGCCGCTTCGCTCTCGTTTACTGCATTAAGACAAAGCGATTCAACTGTTGTGTGCTGCGGTAGTTGAACCCACTTCCTTTGCATGACTGTCATTGCCACGATAACTAGATGAAACCCACTAGTATGTGTAGGAGTTGATTGAGCCATGTTTGTGATTCCTACCATGCTATGCTTGCTATGCTTAGAGTTGTGTCGGTCGGCTCATCGGGATGATGAGCTGGAGTGAAAGGTTGTGTTGGTTCAAGAGTGTAAGTGTTGAACACGATTTGGTAAAGGTATCGATGAGAGGCCATGTAGGAGTACATGGTGGGTTGTTTCATTGAAGCCGAACTTAGGCTGAGATCTGTGTTTGTGATCCATGAACTAGCTACTACCACACATTGGGATCCTTAATTGACCCTCTCGGCTTCTTAACCACCCTGTTCATAGTCGGGAGTTGCAAGTAGTTTACGGTGTTTGTAGCATCTTTGGGGCCGCATAGCGCTGACCTTAGGGGTGGGTTGTGTTGCGGTAGGCACCGTGTTGATGTGCAGTGCCGTTTGGTATCTCGGGAACCCTGCACACATCGTTGAGGGCTGTATGGGAAACCTCGGCGGACTCCTGCGGATGGAACCGAATAGGCGATAAACTGGACTAGGGACTTGAGTGTTTAGGTAGGCTGTGGCCGACACCCGTTGGGCTTCCGCTTGAAGGTTGCGAGTACATGTCGTGTATGCGACGATAAGTGGTGAGCGTGTGTGAAGAAGTATACCCTGCAGGGTTAAATATGATCTATTGAATAGCCGTGTCCACGGAGAAGGACTTCTGGGTTACCTATATCAGTTCATAGACAAGTAAATGGATACTACTAAAAGCCTCAAGATAAGTGTGAGTATCGTGGATGGCCCTCTCGGGGATGACGAGAGAGGATCCACGGTGGAGTATTGTGATGGTGATTAGTGGACTCGTATGCGACAAAATGCTTTACAAAGTGTGTCACGTGGGATAGCTTAGCCAAGAGTCAAAGCTGGCTTGCTGCAATAACTCCACTTCCTTCCTTGAGAATGTGCATGTATGATAGGATTACGTGGTAAGACTTCTGAGTACTTTTGTACTCATGTTTGTAATCAATATTTTTAGAGGACTATACTACCCCTCAAGCGGATTCTATGTAGATGTTGACTTGACGAGTAAGCTAGCCACCCGGTGGCGATCTAAGACTTGTGAAGGGCCATTGTAGATAGAAAGGCTCCAACAAGCTTTCTTTCTTTCTAGAGTGCGTACTCGAGACTACTTTGCTTCGCATGTGCTTGTATGATTGTATGACTTGAGTGTTGGGTCATGTGACCCCTACTGTATGACTATGTTATGTATGGCTCCTCGGGCCTCTTAAATAAAATACTTGAGTTGTAGAGTTTTGTTGTGATGCCTTGTTGTATTTACTCATATCGGGCATATTGCGTGTATGATTGAAATGCTTGGTATGAGTGGGATCCGACAATCTAGTTGTTTATCCTTGGCAGCCTCTCATATGGGAAATGTAGTCTCGTGCTTACGGCGATAGTAGTCCGCTTCAGCCGGTTCACGAGTCCTGCTAATTGACACTCTTGCTTGGACACTTGGTGGCGACATGTGATTCATTTCGTTCCTATATACATCCCTTGAAATGTCAGCGGTGATACTTGGAGTCTGCCTAGCCTGCTACAGCCGGGATACGGAGTCTGTTAGCCAGTGCTACAGCCGAGTTCATCGTTGATGACCGACATGCTCGAAGTGTTTCATGTATGCTGTCCCCATAGGTTAGTGCGCTTTGGGTTCACGACTAGCCATGTCGGCCGGGTTCTTTGTCATGTGGATGCTAGCGACACTATCATATCGTGAGCCAAAAGGCATAAGCGGTCCGGGCCATGGTAAGGCGACACCCGTGGGAATACCGTGCGTGAGGCCGCAAAGTGATATGAGGTGTTACCAGCTAGGTCGATGTGACTTGGAATCGGGGTCCTGACAACGACACTGTATGAACTGTGGTTTAGCAAGAAACCTAAAGCTGTCGTTTCTTAAAGTTTGGGGTACTAATGCTTATTAGAAAAAGTTTCATATTGATAAGCTCAAATCCAAGTCAGAGAAGTGCGCCTTCATAGGATACCCAAAAGTAATTGTTGGGTACACCTTCTATCACAAATCCGGAGGCAAGATCTTTGTTGCTTAGAATGGATCCTTTCTAGAGAAGGAGTTTCTCTCGAAAGAAGCGAGTGGGAGGAAAGTAGAACTTGATGAGGTAATTGTACCTGCTCCCGAATTGGAAAGAAGTTCATCACAAAAATCAGTTCTAGTGATGCCTACACCAATTAGTGAGGAAGTTAATGATGATGATCATGAAACTTCAGATCAAGTTAGTACCGAACCTCGTAGGTCAACTAGAGTAAGACCCGCACTAGAGTGGTACGGTAATCCTATTCCGGAGGTCATGTTACTTGACCATGACGAACCTATGAACTATGAGGAAGCGATGATGAGCCCAGATTCCAAGAAATGGCTTAAGGCCATGAAATCTGAGATGAGATCCATGTATGAGAACAAAGTGTGGACTTTGGTTGACTTGCCCGGTGATCGACAAGCCATGGAGAATAAATGGATCTTCAAGAGGAAGACGAACGATGATAGTAGTGTTACTATCTACAAAGCTCGAATTGTCACAAAAGTTTTTCGACAAGTTCAAGGTGTTGACTACAATGAGATTTTCTCACTCGTAGCGATGCTTAAGTCTGTCTGAATCATGTTAGCAATTGCCACATTTTATGAAATCTGGCAAATGGGTGTCAAAACTGCGTTCCTTAATGGATTTCTTAAAGAAGAGTTGTATATGATGCAACAAAAAGGTTTTATCAATCCTAAAGGTACTAACAAAATGTGCAAGCTCTAGCGATCCATCTATGGACTGGTGCAAGCATCTCGGAGTTGGAATATACGCTTTGATGATTTGATCAAAGCATACAGTTTTATACAGACTTGCGGTGAAGCCTGTATTTACAAGAAAGTGAGTGGGAGCACTACAGCCTTTCTAATAAGTATATGTGAATGACATATTGTTGATCGGAAATGATGTAGATTTTTTTCTGGAAAGCATAAAGGAGTGTTTGAAAGGAGTTTTTCAAAGAAAGACCTCGGTTAAGCTACTTACATATTGAGCATCAAGATCTATAGAGATAGATCAAGACGCTTGATAAGATTTTTTTTTGAATGAGTACATACCTTGACAAGATTTTCAAATTGTTCAAAATGGAACAGTCAAAGAAGGAGTTCTTGCCTGTATTGCAAGGTGTGAAATTGAGTAAGACTCAAAGCCCGACCATGGCAGAAGATAGAAAGAGAATGAAAGTCATTCCCTATGCCTCAGCCATAGGTTCTATAAAGTATGCCATGCTGTGTACCAGATGTAGGATCTTGAGAAGATGTGTCTAGAGGGGGGGTGATTAGACACTAAGTAGCAAAGTTGCAGTTTTTAAATTCTTTAGGTTTAAGTGGAGTTTAGGCACAAGTTTAACATTCACAATACATAACAAGCAAGCATGCAAAGAGTATGTGAGAAGCGGAAAGTAAAGCATGCAACTTGCAAGAATGTAAAGGGAAGGGTTTGGAGGATTCAAGCGCAATTGGAACACGGATGTTTTTGTCGTGGTTCCAATAGGTGGTGCTAAGCGTACATCACGTTGATGGAGACTTCAACCCACGAAGGGTAATGGTTCTTGTGATTCCACGGAGGCTCCACCCACGAAGGGTCCACGAAGAAGCAACCTTGTCTATCCCACCATGGCCGTCGCCCACGAAGGACTTGCCTCACTAGCGGTAGATCTTCACAAAGTGGCGATCTCCTTGCCCTTACAAACTCCTTGGTTCAATTCCACAATCTTGTCGGAGGCTCCCAAGTGACACCTAGACAATCTAGGAGACACCACTCTCAAGAAGTAACAAATGGTGTGTTGATGATGAACTCCTTGCTCTTGTGCTTCAAATGATAGTCTCCCAACACTCAACTCTCTCTCATAGGATTTGGATTTGGTGGAAGAAGATTTGAGTGGAAAGAAAGCAGGGAAAGGCTAGAGATCAAGATTCATGTGGTTGGAATGGAATATCTTGCCCTCAACACATGAGTAGGTGGTTCTATCTCAGAACTGGTAAGTTGGAAGTGTAGGTTTGTTCTGATGGCTCTCTCCACGAATGAAGAGGAGGTGGAGGGGTATATATAGCCTCCACACAAATCTAACCGTTACACACAATTTACCAAACTCGGTGGGACCGAATCAACAAACTCGGTCTGACCGATTTAGCAAATCTAGTGACCGTTAGGGTTTTCGGTGGGACCGATATGCAACTAGGTAGGACCGATATGGTTAGGGTTAGGGTATAACGTAATCTCGGTGAGACTGATTACACAAACTCGGTAAGACCGATTTTGGTACTTAGCTAACGGAGAGTTGGTCGAACAAACTTCGGTGGGACCGATTACTCAAACTTCGGTGGGACCGATTTTGGTAATAAGTTAACGGAGAGTTTGCATTGTAATCTCGGTAGTACCGATTGCACAAACTTCGGTGAGACCGATTTTGGTAATGGACATACAGAGAGATTACAATCCCATCTCGGTGAGACCGAGATCCCTATCAGTGAAACCGATTTGCCTAGGGTTTGTGGCGATGGCTATGACATTTGAACTCGGTGGCGCGGATAGAAAGAATCGGTGGGGCCGAGTTTGACTTTAGGTTTAGGTCATATGTGGAAGTGGGAAAGTAGTTGAGGGTTTTGGAGCATATCACTAAGCACTGTGGAGCAAGAAACTCATTAAGCAACACCTCATCCCTTCTTGATAGTATTGGTTTTTACTATAGACTCAATGTGATCTTGGATCACTAAAATGCAAAATGAAGAGTCTTGAGCTTGAAGCTTGAGCCAATCCTTTGTCCTTAGCATCTTGAAGGGGTTCCCACATCCTTTAGTCCATGCCACTCCATTGTTGAACTTATCTGAAACATACTAGATAAAAGTGTTAGTCCAACAATAGATATGTTGACATTAATTACCAAAACCACCTAGGGAGCACTTGTGCTTTCAATCTCCCCCTTTTTGGTAATTGATGGCAACATACATCAAACTTTAGATAAAGATATAAAGAGTAGCAAGTAAAGCTTGGAAGACATGTAACAAGCATAGGCTCCCCTACATGTATGCAATCATGTGAATATGGAATATAGAAGCATGTGAGAGCATAACCATGATAGAGTAGGCAATGTGTTACATGTATCTTGGCCATATGAATCAGGGCAAAGAATATTAAGGAAAATACCTTCATGCTCATGAGTCCTTCTTGCAAACAGTATGTACATCAGCAAGAATTCCCCATACACATGATAGTGATGCATATACTTACCTTGTAGTCCTGAGTTGGCTTATGATGGTATGAACCTGCGCAAACAAGGTTAGATAACACAGGTACATCTACTAGCGAGCAAGCAGAAGAAACCACAAGAATACCAAGGCGGGATGACATGTAGAGAGTGAGTCTTGAGTACCACATTGGATTAGACATGTCCCCAAGAGTAAAGATATGCAATGAATTTTAAATGATTTCTTTCCCTTAGATGTCTTGCTCCCCCTGAATCTAGCATGGGATATTGGGAGAAGATAGGGAACAGAAAATCAGGGCTAAAAGTTATAAAGAACAGAGCAAATGCAACTAAGCACATATAAACATGTCTTTCCCCTCAAGAAGACATGTGGCATCTCTCCTCTTGAACATCAAGCATCTGGGATCCTTGAGTATTCTCTCGCCCTGGAGATTTCTCTCTCTCTCTCCCTTTGGAAGTGATAAGCTTTGATGTGATCTCTCTCTCCCCCTTTGACATCAATTTCCAAGAAGGGTCTTCTAGAATTTGTTGTGAATGGGTTTGGTCCTTGAGTCACAACATAAAGCACTGGATAAAAATGTGATGCTTGTAGAGGACAAGATTCATTGAGTGGAGCTGGATCAGAAGAAACACAGAATAAGTGGCAAACTGTTTTTCCTGTTGTGAAATCGGTGGCACCGAGTGGTATGCTTCAGTTGTATCGAAAGGATTCGGTTAGACCGAAAACAACAAATCGGTGAAACCGAGTTCATCACAGAGAAAACACTTGTCACGTCAGCTCACTAGACTAGTAAGACCTCACAAAGATTTGCAAGGAATTTTCTGAAAGATATGCAATGAATTGGATGCAGGAAATGCAGAGCAAACAGAAAAGAAAAGAAAGAAATCTAGATGAAGTTTTTTTTGAAAGGGGAAACAAATATGCATGAGACAAATGCAAAAACAAAGAAAAGAAAATGAGAGAACTTCATCTAGATATGGTCGGCGACAAAGTCAACTATGTTAGAGTATATTGACTTAGGAGTCAAGTGGGATCACTTGATCATAGGTCATACTCATCGTTTAAGCTCAAAATGGGGTTACCATTTTTTGTTTAAGCATCTTGATGTATTCACATCTTGTCGAGTTGCTTTAGCTCATGACTCAGAGTAAAGCTTCTCTAAGATGGAATAACATACCTTGGTTGGTGGTGCTGACCATGTAGTTGAACTTGTGTGGGTTGCTCAAGGTTGATGTATCTCGTCAAGAGTTGGGAACACCTACTTGGAATTAGAGTCCATCTACCTACATGGGTTAGTTCTTGCAAGGAGTAGCACTTGTGTATCCAAAAAAATGTTAATCATGAAGCTCAATCATAGAGTTTGTCAAAGGATATGTTTGAACGATTCCGTGCTTCCTTGACTTCAACCACCATAGTGTAGAGACTTGGTGATGTAGAGATTGCTCAAGATGTGAGCAGATTACAATCTCATGGAATTTGGTTCAACCAAGTACCTACATGGGTTAGATAACATGCAAGATGCAAATGTATCCAAGACATAAGATTAGTCATAAGCTCATGTCTTGCATGTATCAATGGAGTTTCTACTCCAAGTTTGAAGCATCAATGATGTTCAATTCTCCTCTCAACCTGCAAAATACTTTCTCATCAAGAGGTTTAGTGAATATATCCGCTAATTGCTTTTTAGTGCGAACATGCTTAAGTATAATGTCACCCTTAGCAACATGATCTCGAATGAAATGATGGCGAACTTCAATATGCTTTGTTCGAGAATGTTATGCGGGATTATGACCAATTTTGATAGCACTTTCATTGTCACAAAGCAATGGAACATGTTTCACATATATCCCATAATCTTTAAGAGTTTGGGTCATCCAAAGTAATTGAGCACAACATGAACCAGTGACAATGTACTCCGCTTGGTGGTGATAAGGATACCGAGTTTTGTTTCTTGGAGGACCAAGACACAAGAGATCTACCAAGAAATTGACAAGTACCCGAAGTGGAATTTCTATCAACCTTGTCTCCGGCATAGTCCGAGTCGGAGTAGCCAACAAGATCGAAAGAGGCCCTCTTAGGATACCAAATGCCAAAATTTGGTGTATGAATTAAGTATCTCACTATCCTTTTTACGGCTTAAGATGACATTCTTTAGGAGTGGCTTGATATCTTGCACACATGCACACACTTAGCATGATATCGGGACGCGAAGCACATAGGTATAACAATGAACCAATCATAGAACGATAAACCTTTTGGTCGACTGGTTTACCATCTTTGGTCAAATCAAGATGTCCACTAGTAGGCATGGGTGTAGACATACCTTTGCACTCTTGCATATTGAACTTCTTGAATAAGTCCTTAGTGTACTTCGTTTGAGAAACAAAAGTACCTTCCTTAGTTTGGTTGATTTGCAACCCAAGAAAGAATTTGAGTTCACTCATCATTGGCATCTCAAACTTCTCCGACATTAGCTTCCCAAACTTTTAACTAAAATGAGGGTTAGTTAAACCAAATATAATATCATCAACATAAATTTGGCATACAAATAATTCTCCATTAACCCTTTTAGTAAAAATTGTGGAATCAATTTTCCCAATTTCAAAGCCTTTTTCAAGAAGAAACTTGGTCAACATTTATACCAACCTCTAGGAGCTTGTTTAAGACCATAAAAGGGCTTTGTGAAGTTTGTAAACATGATTTGGTTTCTTAGGATTGACAAAGCCGGGAGGTTGTTTAACATAAACTTCCTCCTCTATTTCTCCATTTAGAAAAGAAATTTTAATGTCCATTTGGTACAAGGTGATATCTTGGTGATTAGCATAGGCAAGTAAGATGCGAATGGACTCAAGTCTATAGCAGGAGCATAAGTCTCACCATAGTCCATACCTTCGACTTGTGTGTAGACTTGGGCGACGAGACGTGCTTTGTTGCGAACTACTTGTCCATCTTCATCTTGCTTGTTGCGAAATGATGTTGTTGGGCGACGAGACGAGATGATGTTGTGGTTGTTGTCGGGCTTCTCAACAAATGTCAAACTTGGTTTCTCTCAAAGTTGTGTAGCTCTTCATGCATAGCATTTATCAATCGGATCTTCAATGCTTCTTCAACCTTCATAGGTTCAATGCTAGAGATGAAAGAATAGTTTTCCACGAAGTTAGCTAAGCGAGTTTTAGAGCGAGTGATTCTCCCGGTTTGAATATCATTGTAGATTTGCTCTACGGGATGGTCTTTAGCAATTCTTGCTCGAACTCGTGAAAGCTTTTGATTGGGTTCTGGTTGAACATCTTCTTCATCTTGTTCTTATTCTTCTTATTGATCTTCTTCATTGTTGGCGTTGTCGTTTTCTTGTCGTGGTGGACAAGGAGGTTGTTGACGTTCGTGATGTTCATCCTCGTTTTCTTCATCTTGGTGTGTTCCACTTGTGGATGCTTCCGTATCAACTCTTGGTTCACCTTGTCGTGAAGTAGAAGCTTCCACTTGGACGGACGAGGTACTCTCGTTCACCTCCGTTGGACGGACCTTGCCAATAGACAAGTCTTGGATTGCTTGAAGGATCTTTATGCATAATAGCTCTTCTTGCGAGCCGTTAGATTCATCAAACTTCACATCTCTGATCTCTTCAACCTTTGGGTGAATTTTTTGTGAACACGGTAAGTGTGAGAGTTTGAGCCATAACCTAGTAGGAAACCCGTGTGATTTAGGAGCAAATTTTGAGCGGCGATTGAGGAGTCTGGACTAGTGGGTGTGGGATAGCGAACTATCGTCGCGGCGGACTCAAGACTATGAAGATACAAGATTGAACACTTAGTCCCGTGTCCGGATGGGACTTTCCTTGGCGTGGAAGGCAAGTTTGGCGTCGGATATGTAGATCTCCTACCATTGTAACCGACTACTGTGTAACCCTAACCTATCCGATGTCTATACAAAGCCGGAGGGTTTTAGTCCGTGGGAGGAACAACAATCATACCATAGGCTAGCTTCTAGGGTTTAGCCTCCTTGATCTCGTGGTAGATCTACTCTTGTACTACCCATATCATCAATATTAATCAAGCAAGAGTAGGGTATTACCTCCATCGAGAGGGCGAACCTGGGTAAAAACATCGTGTCCCTTGTCTCCTGTTACCATCCGCCTAGGCGCGCAGTTGGGACCCCCTACCGAGATCCGCGGTTTGACACCGACATTGGTGCTTTCATTGAGAGTTCCTCGTATGCGTCGCCGATAGGCCGATGGCTCCTTGATCATCAACAACAGCGGTCCGGTGAGACTTTTCTCCCAGACAGATCTTCGTATTGGCGGCTTTGCGCTGCGGGCAATTAAGCAGCCATCTGGAAGATCGAAAGCTTCGCCCTTGGCCATCAGGTCAGATTTGGAAGTTTAAACTATCGGCCGATATCCACGGAGACTTGATCTTGACCAGTTCGAGCGCAATAGCGTGCCGCCTTGTCTCGATAAGCATGATCTAGCTCTGCGGTCGAGCGGCGCCACGGAGAGCCGCACCGGCATCCGCTCCGACCCTTAATCCGGGCGGATTCCCCAATCGAGGGCAGTGGTTGGACACGCCTCGGGGCTCACGATCTCTGGCGATTGAGCCAAACTCCATCCCTGTCGCTGCGAAGACCTTGACTCAAGGGTGCCGGACTCCTCTCCGGACTCGAACCTGCGGCGCCCCCCTTGTCGAATCCGATTGGGCGCGGTCATGGAGTTCACTGCTGCGGACATCTTTCGGCTTTTCGCCCTTTGGCGACATCCTGAATTCACTAAAGTCTCTCTCTTTATCCGAAGAGCCCTGCCGGACTACGGACGGGAAGGTTGGGATCTGGACAGCGAAGAAATTCAACGCCCACCCACCACCCACTTTGTAGCCCTTTGTCGATGATTTAACCGACATGCCGACTTCGACTCCGAAGACATCGAAGGTATGGATGGCGATGCGGAGGCAACAAGACCAGCGCCTACGAGGGCCTTTGGAAGGCCACCTCGTCATACAACATATACATGGTGGATATCCCAAAAGATGGGAATGGCGATGGAACAGCGGAGGATGACCCTCAAAAAGCAACCAAAGCGCCCGGCGTCGGTGGCGCCGCTCTAAATCCGCCACAGCAAAAGCGGTGATTCGGCATGGGAGATAATAACACCCGGACGGTGCGAAGACAACCCCCTCGGCGGGACTCACGCGGGAGGAGGAGAAGCAAGTCCGCATGATAGTGCGGCGAAGAAGAAGGTCGAGGGCGATAATTATCGCCTCCCTCCGAAGATGAGGCAAGCCTCGGCGGCAACAATTTGTCGTGCACGAGATCGGCCGAACAAGGCGTTTCAAACACGGGCTTATAGCCACGGCAAGTAGCCTCAAGAAAAAGCAGCAACGACTTAGAGCTGACCAAGACCTGTTGGGTGACGGATGGTGAAGTCCTTGCAGCGAAGAGTATGAACTCGAGCGCCCCTCAAAAGCTACCCCAAGCGCGGGCCGTTGCCTCGTCGGAGGGAAGCACCCAAGTCACGGTGCGACATGGCAGACCGGCCACCCGTGGCGCGACGGAGAAGCCTCTCGGCCCTCGCTCAAGCCACACCCGATGCGCTCAAAAAGTACCAAGGCACGGGAAAGCGCCGGACTTGCGAGATATATTGGAGGATAAGGCAAAACATACAAGATCGATCTATGGATCGGCGTGGGCGTAACAACGGGATGATTACCGTCGCGCGGATCAGCAAACCGGCGGGCGAACACGATGAACAAAGCTCATATGAGCTACGTCGTGATATAGCCCAATCTGGGCGTCGCACCCACTATGCTTCACAGATGATGTAATGGATCATCAAATCCCGAGGGCTTCAAACCCGTAAACATCGAATCATACGATGGTACCATAGATCCTGCGATCTGGATCGTGGACTATCTCCTCCATATCCACATGGCCCGCGGTGATGATCTACATGCCATCAAATACCTCCCTCAAGCTTAAAGGACCAGCTCGGCATTGGCTCAACAGCTTGCGGTGAGAATCAATTGGTTGTTGGGAGGACACGGAAGCCGCATTCCTTGATAACTTCAGGGCACATATATGCGACCACCGACGCCGATGACCTTAGCCACATAATTCAGCAGCGGAAGAATCGGCGGACAATTACGGACACGGTTCCTAACAAAGAAAAATCAAATGACTGTCCGGATCTGAGGCCCTTGCAGCCTTCAAACATAACATCGCGACAAGTGGCTTGCCCGGCACCTAGGACAGGAAAAGTGAAATCCATGGCAGCCCTCACAACACTCATGACCGCTTTTGTGCGGGCGAGGACAACTAGCTGGCTTGAAGCAACAACGGCCAAACACCACGATAGTTCGGATACCAAGGACAGCAATGGCAGGTCGGCGTCGCAACAAGAACAAGCGCCCGCGTGCTTGGCGATAATGCTAAAGATCGGCCGTCAATGCGGATTGAGCTCTAAACCGGTCAGCGGAAGAAGCCATTCAAAAGAAATACCGGGGCCCGTCCAACTCGGACCGAATACTCGACCGCTTGTGCGGATATATGGCACCCCGAAAAACCAGCCAATCACACCAGCAGGGTTGTTGGGTGTTCAAGCAAGCGAGCAAGTTAAGTGCGAACTCAATGACAAGGGCTGCATAGCGATGGCGAGGAAGAGCCCGGCCGCGAACAATAGAAGACGAAGAGTTTTCCCACACAAGTGCGGACGGTGAACATGATATCGCAACCCACATACCCAAAGGGGCGGAAGTGCACTAAGGGATGTATATGCGATGGAGCCGATCGCCCCAAAGTTCAACCCATGGTCTTCTTGCCCGATCACCTTGATCGAAGGACCACCCACTAGCATTCGTCACGGCGGTTTCGCGCATTAGTTCTTGACCCAATTATTGTGATTTCACCTCACAAAGTCGATGGGCGGCGGCAGCTACTGAAACTGCTTTATCGAGGATACGGTCGCAAAATGGGCATAGACCCCTCATGGATTAAACCTACAAAGGCGACCTTTAAAGGCATCATACGGGTGTAGAGGCCAGTTATGCGGGCTCGATTACACTCGAAGTGGTCTTCGGATCGCGGATAACTTCGAAGCGAAGAGTTAATCTTCGACATCGTCCCGTTCTGCGGCGGCTATCATGCTTTGCTCGGATGAACCGCATTGCAAAGTTCAATGCGGTGCCGCTTTTCGCATACCTCAAGCTCAAGATGCAGGCCCTCGAGGAGTAATAACGGTCAATGGAAACACGAGCGCTCTACGCAAGCGGAAGAGCACACGGCGGCCCTGCGGCGGAGGTACAAAGCAGCCTCTCACAGCAATTCTCGAGTCCGGCCACTAAGCGTCCGGACAACATCAAGCGTGCCGGAGTAACCTACAACAAGACCGCCTAGCACGATTCAAACGCAGCGTAGCAATCCGGCTAACCCAGCCCTCGCGAAATTGCGAAGCTAGTATTACAGCGTACATAATTACGCTCTGGACATACCATGGGCATATGGGGAGGGCACGACCACGGCTGCGCCAAGAATGCGGCTCGACCGCACAGGGGAGCTCGATTGTGTCATTCTTTTCTTTTCTTTCTTCTCACTTTCGGGACTCCGTCTTTCGAAGTCTGTCGGCACTAAATTGCCGAACTCACGATGCAACAGCCACGGAAGCGAAAGCTGCGTCGAGTGTTGGTGGTCTCTATTACGAGCATTATACCTGTTTTACATACCATCCGCAGCTTACCCTGGAGAGGACATGTTAGATAGTCCCATCCCTTACTTATCGCACTCTTTGTATCGTTCGCCTTCATTGCAGTACCTTTTGAATAAACAATACATAGCTTTTGCTTATTATTGCATTACTTTCTTTATCTATACATATGTTCATTTCATGACATGTTGCACCCGTACACTTTAGTGCGGCCAATACACCGAGGGCTTAAGTACCCCAAAATTATGGTGTGATAAGTCCGAACACTTTCACAAGTGCGGCACCCGAACTTATAGCATTATATGAATCGGCGCTGAATCATGTCTTGGGTCAATAGTTGGGTTTGCCCGGCTCCCGTGTTTCGGTACCTTACGTTCTGTTATATCGGCTAAGGAAGCACGGGAGAACCACTGCGATTGTGCCCAGTTGAGCTGGGTCGAGCACCTCGATGGAAAGCTAAAACTGACCGTCATGATAGAGGCGAGAGCGATCGCTGTTCGAGAGGTTTTTGGGTCCCTAAAGACTTATGCGCTTGAGCGAGGAACGGAGTTGTCCGGCCAATGCGTGGATAGCGCCCGAACTCGGTCTTCGAATACTAGAGGCTTCGCGAAATTTAAAGTTATAAATTCTATGGCTAAGTGAGAGTGTTCAAGCATTATAAGTCCGGTTGCCTTGTTACGTTGTGTTGGCGCCTCCTAGATGGACCCAAGAATGGGAACAAGAGTGCTCAAGTTTATCCGAACACCCCCACTTTCGTGGCATGGGGGCTGAAACCAGCAATTGCCATCTCTCAAATTAGATAAGCGGCCACGAGAGAAGGTAATATTTTAAATTAACAAGCGTTGCTTAGCGCATATGAACAAGTTTTCAGCGTGCTGGGATAACAAATGCGAGTCTATTCAAAATTACATCTTTGGAGCACTCATCCGCTATTCGGCGGGCACCCTTGAGGAGGCCCTCATAGTACATTTAGGCGATGCTCCTTGCCCTTGATGGCCGTCCGTCAAAAGCTTCTCGCATCCAGCTTGCCCGGTGCACTTTAGCGGGCAAGGGCCAACGGACACCTTCAATGCAGATGGGCGCTTGATGACTTCAATCCGTGGACGAGGCGTCCACCGGCCGCTACACTAAGCGAAGTAGCTCCGGGCATGGCTTCCAATGGCCCACACCCGGCGCTATAAGGCCCTTCATGGCCTGTTCGGTGACCTTGTGGAGCTCGACCAGCTGCTTCAGCTGGTCGCAAAAACACCGGATGTCCGGCCTCGGCATACTAGGACCAGAACACCTTTTCCGTCGAACTCCCCTCCTTGGCGGCGGTAGAATGCGGCGCATCGGACACACTACTGGGGCAAATCTGCGAATGCTCTGGAGAGCTCGAATCCGGGTAAGTAATAAGTAATTCACTTTCACATGCTTGCTTTGCATAAAGAATTCCTTACCGCCGCTATCTTCTTTAATGATTCAATTTCTTGGAGGCTTTTTGGGCCTCGGCCTTGCAGCTTTGGCACTCTCAGAGGCGAAGCAAGCTCGGACTCTCGGGTCTTGAGTCACGCTCGAACTCTCGTGTTTTCCACGAGCTTGGAGCTCTTGCCGCACCTTCGCCAGTTGCGCCTCGGCCTTCGCAGCTTTGGCACTCTCTCGCTCAGTTCGTTCGCGGCCGCTTTGTTTTGACCACGGACACGCCTCCTTGAGGTCACCACCTCGTTAAGTGGCCCTGCGGTACCATGTTATTCCTGTTATTTTTGCAGCAAAACCTTTTCTATAAGGTATTTCTTTAATAAGGTACTACTTACCTTCCTTGTCCTCGAGCTGCTTCTTGGCTTGGCGAGCTCGTTCTCGGACCGCTCAGTGCGCTTCAATGCATCGACCTCCACGGTCGGTCTGCGAGAGGTCGGCGTAGCCTGCATTCCCATATCGACATGCTTATGTTAGACTCATGTGTATATCTTTTTAGATCCTTAGTCGGCTTTTCTTTCCGAACACGAACTAAGCATCGAGAACTCTGTCTATTGGTAATATTTTTACATATTCTAAACTTACCTCAAAGCACATTAGAAGGCTGATGCAGGCTTCAGTCAGCCCGCTCTTGGCGGACTGAACTGTCGGATCACCGCACTCATAGCGGTCGGTGCTCCTCCTCGATGGGCGCTGTTAAGCGCCTCCGATAAATATCCGGTGCCTCGGTTGGGCCAGACGACACGGCGTCTTACCCTTCTTGCGAAGGAACCGCTTGCGGACTCGGAACGCTGAAGGTTCGGCATGGAGTCCGGACAAGGGTGAGCTTAGAGCCTGAGGGTCCTGCCCCCACGTGCACAGAGTCAGGAGGTTGCCTTGTGCGCTTCTGCGCCACCTCCTCTTGACCAGGCCCCCTTGGGGCACCACCTCGGCGTCGTCCATGGCGTGAGGCGAGGCGGTCGAGCGAAGTACTCTCCATTTCCGGCGAACCCAGGGACCCGCTCGACGAAGTGGCGAACTCGCCCTTGGGCAGGCTGCATGATTGTTCGGTGTTAGAGAACACTATGTAATGATAAAAAAGACATGGGTATCCGGACACTTACGATGTCGGCAGGGGCTTGGCCCTTTCGGGCAATCCTCCTCGTCATTGTCGACGTTGATGGAGAAGTCCGGAGGAAGGGTTCTTCCCTTCTTGGACCCTCCGGCCTCCCCAGTTGGGGCGGCCTTCCTTTTCTTCTCCTCCCTCGCTGGGGGAGAAGCTTATTTTTCCTCCTCCTCGTCCTCAGGAGAAGATTCTGCTTCAGAATCGGCGGCACTGGGCCGGGAGCTCCTTGAGTTCCGTGGCCTCCTTCTTAGCCTTCTTCTACGGCACCACATGGGGTGCGGAGCCAACAGCCCGTCAATCGGGCATCTGCTGGGTCTTCGGCAAAGGCGGACAGTTAATCTGTCCGGATGTCTTGACCGATCTGTCAAAGTTTAGGAAGTTTTAGATCCGCATAGAGTCAATCTATGAAAAAGAGTCCGTAAAGGGTAAAATAACTTACCTCGTGAAGCGGCGTGGCGAGCTGTATCCGCGATCTTGATGGCGGATGAGGGAACCTCGGCGCCCTTGAACAACACCTTCGAGCGTCTTTGTACATAGTGTCGAAGAGCCTTTTTAGAGTTGAGTCTTTGTGCGGATCGAACTCCCACAATTTGAAGGCCCGTTGTTGGCATGGGAGAATCCGGCGGATGAGCATCACCTGGATTACGTTGACAAGCCTGAGATTCTTGTCCACCAGGTTTCGGACGCATCTTTGGAGTCCGGATGTCTCGTCTGAATTCCCCCACGACAGGCACGTCTCTTTCCATGATGAGAGCCGTGTGGGGAAGCCAGATCCGAATTCGGGGGCCGACACCCATTTGGGGTCGCGTAGCTCGGTGATGTAGAACCACCCCGATTGCCACCCCTTTATTGTCTCCACAAAGGAGCCCTCGAGCCATTGGACTTTGGCCATCTTGCCAACCATGGCGCCTCCGCACTCCGGCAGCGGCCGCCCACTACCTTGATGCGACATTGAAGATCTGCAGCCATAAGCGAAGTGGGGCTGGATGCTGAAGGAAGGCCTCGCACACGACGATGAATGCCGAGATGTTGAGGATAAAATTCAGAGCCAGGTCGTGGAAGTCCAGGCCGTAGTAGAACATGAGCCCCCGGACAAATGGGTGAAGTGGAAAACCTAGTCTGCGGAGGAAGTGGGGGAGAAACACCACCCTCTCATGGGGCTGGGGGTTGGAATAAGCTGCCTGCATCCGGGCAGCCTGTCTTGATGTTGCGGACAAATATCCGGCCTCCATGATCTTGTGATGTGCCCCTCCGTGGCGGAGGAGGCCATCCACCTGCCTCCGGCTCTGTCATGGTTGGAGAAGGTTGAGGTGGGATGTGCGGACTTGAGCCTTTGGGCTCGAGTCTTGTGAAATGGATGAGCAAAGGAGGAAGAAGGCGTGGGTGAAAAGGTGGATCCTTATCCCTTATATGGAGGGACGAAGCTATCGTCCCCACCAGCCTGGTAAAACTCGCTTATCTCCCAAGCGTCGTAATCAATGGCGCGGATGGGTTACCGCCCGTGTTGATGAGAATCCCGGAATAAGGGGCACGATCTATGCTTTGATAAGGCGTGCCAAGAAACCGCCTCGCTAAAGCGCGCGAGGTGGAGCGGTAAAAAGCGATTCATATAAAGGCCGGGCGTGGTGTGATGTCACGCCCGCGGAATCGTCGGCAGATCTGTGCAAAAGTTATTCTCTCTATGGTGGTATGTGGAACTTGTTTTGCAAAGCGGACACTATCTGGTGTTCAAAACCTTCTATGAAGTATTGGAGACGAACCGCCTTGCAATGCGAAGACAATATACACGCCGGACTCGTCGTCATTGAAGCCTGGTTCGAGGTCTCTTGAGGAATCTGGACTAGGGGTGTCGGATAGCGAACTATCATCACGGCGGATTCAAGACTATGAAGATACAAGATTGAAGACTTCGTCTCGTGTCCGGATGGGACTTTCCTTGGCGTGGAAGGCAAGCTTGGCGTCTGGATATGTAGATCTCCTACCATTGTCGCGACTCTGTGTAACCCTAACCTATCCGGTGTCTATATAAACCGGAGGGTTTTAGTCTGTGGGAGGAACAACAATCATACCATAGGCTAGCTTCTAGGGTTTAGCCTCCTTGATCTCATGGTAGATCTACTCTTGTACTACCCATATCATCAATATTAATCAAGCAGGGTAGGGTATTACCTCCATCGAGAGGGCCCGAACCTGGGTAAAAACATCGTGTCCCTTATGCGCTGTTACCATCCGCCTAGACGCACAGTTCGGGACCCCCTACCCGAGATCCGCCGGTTTTGACACCGACAACGATGCTTATCAAGAATGTAGCACTTTGAGCCGTATACTCGATAGTATCCAACTTGGGGTTTGTTACCGGTGAGGAGCTCGTATGTCGTCTTGCCGAGTAGCTTGTGAATATACAAGCGATTTGTTGCATGACAAGCTGTCTCAACATACGCCCAAAAGTGCTTGACGTCTTGTACTCATCAAGCAACATTCTCGCCATTTCGATGAGCGTCCGGTTCTTCCTCTCAACAAATCCATTTTGTTGAGGTGTGTACGTAGCCGAGAACTCGTGTGAAATCCCTTCTTCGTCAAGAAAGGTGTCCACATTTGCGTTCTTGAACTCCATTTCGTTGTCGCTGCGAACCTTCTTGATCTTCACTTCAAATTGATTTTGGGCCTTCCTAGCGAAGTTTTTGAAGATCTTTTGGACCTGCGATTTACCATCGAGAAAGAATACCCACGTAAATCTTGAAAAATCATCAACTATAACTAGACCAAAAGAATTTCCCTTTGAGACTTTTGTAGCGTTGGGACCAAAGAGATCCATATGAAGTAGCTCGAGTGGCCTCCTTGTGGTCATGATGTTCTTCACGGGATGCCTTCCTCCAACTTGTTTACCTGCCTGACAAGCGCTGCAAAGTCTATCCTTATCAAATATGACATCATTAACTCCAAGGGTATGATTTCTTTTAATAAGCTTGTCAAGGTTTCGCATGCCAACATGACCTAGTCGTCTATGCCATAACCAACCTTTTGAAGATTTAGCAATGAAGCAAGTTTTAGGTTGTGCCTTTTAGAGAAATCAACAATGTAAAGATCACCTCTCATTATACGGTAAAGACCATTTTATGATTGTCTCGTGAAACACTTGGCAATCTACTTGATAAATAGGACATTGAAACCGAAATCAGCAAGTCTAGATCTGAAAGTAAGTTGTAGCCAAGAGATTCAACGAGCATAACATTCGAATGGAGCTATCATGTGAGATGGCAACCTTACGAGGCCAACCACCTTACCCTTTGAGTTGTCACCGAAAGTGACATACTTTCGAGGACTATCATTTTCAGCAAGCTCACGAAACATGTCTTTATCTCCGGTCATGTGATCGGTACATCCTTATCAAGAACCCATTCCTTTCCTCGACACATATCCCGAAGATTTGCCATAAGACCAAAATGTCTCATTGCATCGTCAAGATCGAAGTCACTATCATTATCCTCATCATAGTATCCATGTTCAACATCGTCATGTGGTGGATCAAGTCCTAGAGAGGTAATTCGTTAGAGTGAGTTTGACAATGATCTTGCTTATGAATTCTTATAGCTTGAAATAATATCACCAATAATTCCAACATCTCCTTTGGCGCATAAGGTTTGTAAGTTCAAATAGGCGATCACCAAACATAGGATCACTAGTATTCATCTTACTCAAGGCAATAGACTTATGGAGAATCTCATCTAGATTTTTCAAGGAATAATTTGGAAAGCGTTCCTCAAGAAATTTCCATATAGTGTAGGCACACTCAAGAGTAGGCAAGTTTCTAATTAAGTTTCTAGGCAAGCCTCTAGTGATAAGATTAATAGTTCTAAGATTCCTAATCATGTCAATTGATTCATCAAGGGTAGGATGCATAGGATCAACATGAGGTGCACAAGGGCTAGCAATGTACTTGTTCAAGTGATATTGATTGAAAATTACAAGCATCTCATTTTTCCACTCATGAAAATATTCTCTATCAAGAATAGGCACTCTATGTCTAAGACTCCCCAACGTAGACTCATCCATCTTCCTCCAACGGTGATTAAACCAAGGCAATGGAGACCAATGCTCTGATACCACTTGTAGGATCTTGAGAAGATGTGTCTAGAGGGGGGGTGATTAGACACTAAGTACCAAAGTTGCAGTTTTTAACTTCTTTAGGTTTAAGTGGAGTTTAGGCACAATTTTAACATTCACAATACATAACAAGCAAGCATGCAAAGAGTATGTGAGCAGCGGAAAGTAAAGCATGCAACTTGCAAGAATGTAAAGGGAAGGGTTTTGGAGGATTCAAGCATAATTGGAACACGATGTTTTTGTCGTGGTTCCGATGGGTGGTGCTATCGTACATCCACGTTGATGGAGACTTCAACCCACAAAGGGTAGCAGTTGCTTGTGAGTCCACAGAGGCTCCACCCACGAAGGGTCCACGAAGAAGCAACCTTGTCTATCCCACCATGGCCGTCGCCCACGAAGACTTGCCTCACTAGCGGTAGATCTTCACAGTGGCGATCTCCTTGCCCTTACAAACTCCTTGGTTCAACTCCACAATCTTGTCGGAGCCTCCCAAGTGACACCTAGCCAATCTAGGAGACACCACTCTCAAGTAACAAATGGTGTGTTGATGATGAACTCCTTGCTCTTGTGCTTCAAATGATAGTCTCCCCAACACTCAACTCTCTCACAGGTTTGGATTTGATGGAAAGAAGATTTGAGTGGAAGCAACTTGGGAAAGGCTAGTGAGGAGTCTGGATTAGGGGTGTCGGATAGCTGAACTATCACCATTGGTGGGACTCTGGACTATGAAGATACAAGATTGAAGACTTCGTCCCTTGTCAGGATAGGACTTTCCTTGGCGTGGAAGGCAAGCTTGGCGTCTGGACATGTAGACTCCTACCATTGTAACCGACTACTGTGTAACCCTAACCCTATCTGGTGTCTATATAAACCGGAGGGTTTTAGTCCGTGGGGCGAACACCAATCATACCATAGGCTAGCTTATAGGGTTTAGCCTCTCGATCTCGTGGTAGATCTACTCTTGTACTACCCATATCATCAATATTAATCAAGCGGGGGTTGGGTATTACCTCCATCGAGAGGGCCGAACACAGGTAAAAACATCGTGTCCCTTGTCTCCTATTACCATCCGCCTAGGCCTGCGATTCGGGACCCCCTACCCGAGATCCGCCCGATTCGACACCGACATTGGTGCTTTCATTGAGAGTTCCTGCGTGCCGTCACCTATCGCCCGATGGCTCCTTGATCATCAACAAAGCGCGGTCAGGATGAGACTTTTCTTCCGGACAGATCTTACGTATTGGCGGCTTTGCTGCTGCGGGCAATTCACTTGGCCATCTGGAGCAGAATCGAAAACTTCGCCCTGGCCATCAGGTCAGATTTGGGAGTTTGAACTACGGCCGACATCCGCGAGACTTGATCTTGAAGGATTGAGCCACAGACCAAAATGCGCGCCTTGTCTCGATGGGCATAATCTAGCTCGCCCGAGCGGTGCCTTGGAAGCCACTTTGTCACATCCCTAGTTACGGTATGACCTAGACTAGCTAGTCATTTGTGCATCATGTTTAAATCCCATTTAATATTGAAATGAGGATTTGTGAAACCCTCAGAATCATTTTTGGAAATGACCAAATAAAACTTGCTTCAATTTGTCCCAAGAAAATGTTCCTGTTTTCTCTAAAAATATTGGTCAGAGGTAAAATTCCAACCAATATTTTTAGGAGCTCATGGATAATTATTTTGGCCATTTGGATTAATTCGAAAATTATTTGCATTGGATATATATATATGTCATATATATAATATATGTCCAAAAATTATGCCGTTTGCTGAGGAGCTCTAGAATAATATAGTTAGCTCCTGCAAAAATTGGCATAAGAAAATAAAATGATTTAGTATTTTAATTAAATCAAACAAATGTCAGAAAATTAGGAAAGAAATAAAGGAAAACCTTACAGCGCTTAGCTTACATGCTGGCCCAGCTCTGTCTTGGCTTTGGCATTGGTGGCCAGCCAGCCCATCTGGGGCCCCTCTCTGTCGTCTTCCTCCCGGGCAGGAGGGCAGGCAGCGTGCCCGGCAGCGCGCACCGCGCGCGCCGCGCCACCTCCTCCCTCCTGCCTGCTGTCCTCCCCCCCCCTCGCCGCTCTGGATGGCCCAGACGGCGCCACGTGCCGCCCAGACTCCTCACTCTCCCAGTCCTCCCCTCCTCTCTCTCGCCTCCCCATAGCGCCCGGCCTGCCGCCGCCCAGCTCACCGCCCAGCCGCGCTCCCGCCGTCCCTCCCCCCCTCCCGTGGAGTCCACGAGCCCCGCCACGACTCCCTCGTCCTCTCCTTCAAGCCACAAGGCGCGGACGCCCCATGGAGCCGTTGCCGTCGCCGTCTTAAATCTCCGGTCGTGGAGATCCCCTCCGTCGCTTCTGACCAGCCGGTTCCTCCCGACCTCGCCGACCCGTTAAATGCGTGACCGCTGTGAGCTGCTGCTCCTTCTCCCCTCTCCGTTCTCGCCCTACTTTGCACCCGCCGCATCCTTTCGCGCCCGACTCCGGCCGCCGCCCAGCTCCGCTCCGCGAGCTCGGCGCCGCAGCCCCACCGGCTCCCTAGTTGCAGACGGCGGCGGACTACGCCCGGTGGTCTTGCGACGACGGCGCGCTTGTAGCGCAAGTCCGGCCACCATGGCGCTATTGGTCGCCGCCGGCGAACTCCGGCCAGTGGCGTGGTTTTTCTAATTGGCACTAACCCCACCTCGACGAGCGGCGGTGGGCGGCGCCCACTAATCTTGATTAGACCAAATAAACCCCTGTTAACTAAGCGAGTCAGCGGCGTGTGGACCCCACGTCAGGTTTTCCTAGTCAGCACCGTTGACTTCTTGGCCTTGACATGGCGATCTTGGCGCAATTATTTATTTTCGGATTTAAATTAAATCAGGAAATTCGAAAATGTTCAAACTTCAAAAATCATAGAAATTCAACCGTAACTCAGATTGAAATAATTTATATATGAAAATTATCAGAAAATGCAATCTTTCCATCTATACCAGTTTCATGCATGACAAACCAACCTAAACCTGCTGTATAGGTGAAAACATGTAAATGGCATTTATAAGAGCTTAATTTGGAGTTGCATTTTAACCTTGGTTCAAATGGACTTCATTCAAATTGAATACTAGTTGCATTAGCTCAAACAGCATCACATCTACATGCCATGTTCATGCATCATAGTGTTGCATATGATTGTGTATTGATTGTCGGCACCGTTCCTTCTCGATAGGTCACTGCTCGGAGGCGTTCAGTACACATGCGTGAAGCGGTGCCCTCCTTGTTGATTTACCGGGCAAGCAAACCCCTTGTTCATTCGATACAATCCCACTCTCTCGCTCCTGCTCTCGGTTATTGCATTAGGACAACAACGATTCATACGCTACTTTGTCTGCGGTAGTTGAACCCATTCCTCTGCATGACTGTCATTGCCACGATAAATAGTTGAAACCCACTAGCATGTGTAGGAGTTGATTGAGCCATGTTGTGTTCCTACCATGCTATGCCTGCTATTGCTTAGAGTTGTGTCAGGTCTGATTCATTGGGAATGAATTGGAGTGCAGTTCTATGTTACGATCTTTGAGAGTGAAATGTGTGAACACGATTTGGTAAAGGTAGCGGTGAGAGGCCATGTAGGAGTACATGGTGGGTTGTCTCTTTGGAACCGTCCTTAAGCCTTGAGTTCTATGTATGTTGTCCAATGACTAGCTACTACCACACATTGGAATGCTTAAGTGCCCTCTCGACTTATTGACCAACTTGACCTCTGTCCGAGGAGTGCAACTAGTTTACGGTGTTTGTAGGTAGTGTTAGTAGTCTACCAAGTGGCACCCGGCCAGGTGGGCTTAGGACAGACTAGGCACAAGTGGCACGATGTACCAAGCATAGATCCATCCGGAGGTGGGCTTGGGAACCCTGCACACATCATTTGGGGCCGTGGCGACACCCGGCGGATCTCCTTGCGGATGGAACCGAATAGGCGATAAACCTGGACTAGAGTCTTGTGTGGTTAGTCGGTCGTGGCCGACACCCTCGCCGAGCTTCCGCTTGAAGGTTGCGAGGTACATGGCGTGTACATGGTGATAAGTGGTGAGGCGTGTGTGAAGAAGTACACCCTGCGGGGTTATCATGATCTATTGAATAGTCGTGTCCTCGGTTATGGACTTCTTGGATGCTTCGTGGTACATAGACAACTTAAAGTGGATACTCTAAAATGCTCAAGACAAGTGTGAGTGCTATGGATGGCCTTCTCGTATGGAGCGAGGATGAATCCATATGTGTGGTGACTAGTGGACTCGTGTGCCATATCACCTCAAAGAAGTTCTTGTAGTCGTAGAAACAGGATAGCCACGAGTCAAAGCGGCTTCTTGCAACTAAACTCCACATTGCCTTCTTGATACAAATGCATGTATAATAGGATCTGATGTAAGTCTTCTTTGAGTACCTTTGTACTCACGTTGCTTTATTTATGTTTTTGCGGCGGAGACTTGGTCTTTCTAGTAGTTCGCTTGGACTTGACGAGTAGCTTGTTACCTCAGCTACGATCTTGTACCTTAGGAGGTCTTGTAGATAGTCAGGCTTCTCAGCCTTTTTCTTTTGTAGTTATGCGTACTCGGACATGTAATGCTTCCGCTTGTTGCTTGTATGCTCACGAATGATGGGTCATGTGACCCTGTTTGTATTAATGCTATGTGGCTCTTGAGCCTTTATCTATATGAGTTTGCGTTATGTTGTGATGCCATGTTGTACAGCACATACTTGCATGTTATGCGTCACGTGTAACTTGTATTGCTATGTGTGGGATCCGACAACCTAGTTGTTTATCCTTGGTAGCCTCTCTTATGGGGAAATGTAGTCTCGTGTTACGGCGATAGTAGTCCGCTACTGCCGGTTCACGGAGTCACTGCTAGCCCAGCACTCTGCTTGGACACTTGGTGGCGGCATGTGTTTCGCCGTTCCTATATACGTCCCTTGGAAATGTCAGCGGTGATATTGAGTCTGCCTAGCCTGCTACAGCCGGGATCGGAGTCCTGTTAGCCAGTGCTACTGCCCGAATTCATCGTTGATGACCGACATGCTCGATGTGATTCATGTATGCCTGTCCCCATAGGTTAGTGCCACTTTGGGTTCATGACTAGTCATGTCGGCCGGGTTCTCTGTCATATGGATGCTAGCGACACTATCATATCGTGAGCCAAAGGCATAAGCGATCGAGCAATGGTAAGGCAACACCGGTAGAATACCGTGCGTGAGGCGCAAAGTGATATAATGTGTTACATGCTAGATCGGTGTGACTTAGGATCGGGGTCCCGACAGCTTTGGTATCGAGCTGTTGCTGTGGGATATCCAAGCCAACCTGGTGAAGTTGAGTCTAGAAATTCTTTAGCTATGTAAGGAATTGATTGTGGAAGGAGCGTAAGGCTCTTTTTACTCCTTTACCTCATGGCCCTCTGATCTGAGTCATCTTACTTTTCCTACGGGGTTAAGGAACTAGGCTTTCTCTTCTGTCTATCAGGATCACGTGTTACTACTCCGTAGTCTCTTAGGATTGGTTGATCGAGTCATATCGAGTTCGAGTACCTCGGTGTAGCCTGTTTAGTAATATCTCGGAACCTTGAGTGGTGATGTTGAGTTGTTGTACTACCCCATTTTAGCGGGATGTCTCATTTTGAGCATTTCTGCCGTTATGCTGCCGGAATTGCCCTAGGAATTCGAGAGTTCCTAATTTCTGTGGCCTACATTTTTCAGTCTGTAGTTGATGTTGATTCCATCCTTGGTTTCGTTTCTCAGGATGTCATCAGTTAAGCGAAGTTACGTTGCTCGTAGCGAGAACCACGGAGATGGTAGGGATGAGGATCCTCCGACCAGCCTTCGTTGGCGAGTTCATGTTAGAGATGGAAGAAACAAGCGTGAGTCTAACGCTTGTTGGCGCGTGTCGAGAGAACACGCACAGCAGTTCAAAGATGCGCAACCATTCATGACTTCATTAAGCTTGCATCCACCTACCTTTCATCATTCCATCGAGCCACTCGATGCGAGATGGTAGCTCCGTAGTATCACCGCAAGCTCCGTTCTGCGAATGTAGCTGAAAGTGACAAGGTCACCTATGCTGCATACCACAGGAAGGTCATGCTAGTCTTTGGTGGCGAGAACTATGAGGCTATGCTTCCGGCTGGTGATTCCTACGGAGAGATTTCACGAGGCTTTTCGCGAGCATCACATTCTGAAGCCCTCATCGATCGCAAGAGAAGAGTTACGTAGTTTCATCGAGGTAAGATGGCTGTTGATGCTTCTGAGAGAGTTTGAGAACCTTGCCGCTATGCTCTGAGAAGAGGTGTCCACGGACGCCAAGAAGCAGGCTAGGTTTCGGAAGGGTCTCAACCCCAAGTTGCGTCGTGATCTCCACCTGCATCATTGTGATACATTCCAGGCTCTTGCGAACAAGGCCATTAACACAGAGACAGCTCAGCTCACTTACGAGGAGTCTAGTAAGCACACCCGTGATTTGGGTTCTTCTTCCGGTTCTAGTTCTCAGAAGCGCTAGATTTGGATTCCGAACTCTGCTCTTCCACCCGGATACACACCAAGGCCATCTTATGTGGCATCTCATCCAGTTCAGCAGTATGCTCCACCCAGGCCTATTGGTGGACCACCTGCCAATGCGGGTCCACGTCCTACCTCCAAGATCTGTTACAAGTGTGGAGAACCAGGCCACATTGCCCGTGTTGTTCTCGGACGAGTTGCCCCACCCCAGCCGAGAAGTGCATTGGCCGTGGTAGTAAGCCATCACGCAAGATGATCGATGCCAAGTCGGCTCCCCTTGAACATGGGCGTGTGCATCACGTCTCACTAAAGATGCTCATGATGATCCGAGATGTCGTTCTTGGTACACTCCTTGTCAAGCTGTCATCCAGCTTGGTTTATTAAATCTTTGGAGCATCTCATTCCTTCATTTCAAAGCTATGCCGCTTGCGACATGTCATTTTGTGATATGCCCTCCCGCTTCTCATCAAACTCCACGGATCCAAATGGCAAACTTCTGTGTAAGCCATAATGTGAAATCCTTGTTGACAGATTGTATTCCTTGCCTCACTTATAGCCCTCAAGTCTTGAGATATTAACATCATCTTGGGTATGGGTGGATGACAGCTCATCATGCCAAGATTGATTGTTACACAGTCTGTTCAGCTTACACACCCATCGGCAAGATAGTCCTTTGTCTCCACTAGAGTTGCAAGCGTCAACTCTATTCTCTTAATCCAGCCCTCTTCCGGACCTTGAAGATATCCCGATAGTCCGTGATTTTCGGATGTCTTTCGGAGGAACTGCCGGTATTCCACAGCGGAGATGTAGAGTTAATCATAGATCTTATTCGAGAACCGCTCCAATCTCTAGGAGACCTTATAAGATGGCACCCTTAGAACTAGCGAGCTTAAGAAACAACAGATGAGTCCTTGCAAAGGGTTTCATCCATCCTAGTTCTTCTCCTTGGGCTTGCCCGTCCTCTTTGTCAAGAAGAAGGATGAATACGGACGAATGGTTGTAGATTATCGTCCGTTAATTTGGTCACGATAAAGAACAAGTATCCGCTCCCGGGATCAACGACACTGTATGATCAGCTCGCTGGATCCTCGGTCTTTTCAAGATGGATTTAAGGTTAGGATACCACCAAATCAAGATCGAAGCAGGGGACATTCCTAAAGCGGCTTTGTCACTCCTTATGGCGATCTGAGTACACCGTCATGTCCTTTGGTCTAACCAACGCTCAGCTACCTTCTCCGCTTGATGAACTCGATCTTCATGGAGTACTTAGATAAGTTAGTCGTGGTTTACCTCGATGATATTCTTATTTAATCGAAGAGCGAGGAAGAGCATGCGAACATCTTAGACTTGTGTTAGAAAAACTCGAGAGAGCACCGCCTTTATGCCAAGTTCTCCAAGTGTGAATTTTGGCTGCGAAGTGACCTACCTAGGCCACGTAATCTACGGTAAGGGCATTCTGTCAATCCGAGAGAGTTCGGGCCGTTCTCGATTGGACTCCACGAAATCGTTAAACAAGTTAGGAGTTTCCTTGGTCTAGCTAGCTATTATGCCACTTTGTTGAAAACTTCTCCAAAGTAGCTAAACCCCTCACGGAACTTCTCAAGAAAGATAAAAAGTTTGAGTGGTCCCCACGGTGTGAGTACTGACTTCGGGGAACTGAAAAGGCGCGACTTCTGCTCCCATACTTGTGCCACGGTTTCACTAAAGACTTTGTTATCTCTGCGGCGCCTCACAGCGAGGGACTAGGTTGCATTCTTATGCAGGATCGTCATGTGATTGCCTATGCATCTCGTCGATTGCATCCACATGAGGAGAATTATCCTACACATGATCTAGAGCTTGCGGCCGTAGTCTATGCACTCAAGACACTGGCGACATTACCTTCTTAGTAAGCGTTGCGAGATCTACACGATCACGAGCCTCAAGTATATCTTCACCCAACCAGATTTGAACCTTAGGCAAAGGCGATGGTTGGAGTTGATCTCAGATTATGATCTGGGATTACCTACACCCGAGGCAAAGCTAATGTCATGGCTGATGCGCTAAGTCGTAAATCCTATTGCAACAATCTCGTGTTGCAGCAGGGCCAACCACTTCTCCATGAGGAATTTTGTAAGCTTAACCTTCACATTGCTCCTCACAGATTCCTTTCTACCTTGGTAGCGAAACCTACTCTTGTGGATCATATCATAGAAGCCCGAAGCATGATCTGAGGGATTACCGGATCAAGAGAAACATTGCCAATGGTATTGCTGGTAGTTTCTCTATGGATAATCGAGTGTCGTTTTCTTTGGGAACGCTTTGGTGGTCCCCAAAAGCGACATCTTGACGATTGATTCTTAAGGGCGCATGAATCTCCTCTCACGATTCATCCGGTAGTACTAAGATGTATCGGGACCTCGCCGGAGGTTACGGTGGACTAGGATGAAGAGAAATTGCTGAGTTCATTGCTAAGCGTGGCGTTTGTCATCGCGTTAAGCGAGCATCGAGAGACCTCTTGGCACCCTTCAGCCTTTAGCCATTCTGAGTGGAAATGGGATAAAGTTGGTATGGATTTCATCACGGTTTTTCGGGACCAAGAAAGGGAATAACGCTATCTTCGTAGTCATTGACCATCTTTCCAAAGTGGCTCACTTCCTTCTGTTAGAGAGTATCACGCTAGTCAGCTCGCTGACTTATACATCTCTCGAATAGTGTCACTTCATGGTGTTCCACTTGAGATCAATTCAGACCGTGGCAGTCTTTTCACTTCCCATTTAGGAGAGTTTCCAAACTGCCATGGGGACCCATCTTTCCTTGATGCCGCTTTCCACCCTCGGTCGGTGGTCGGTGGAAAGGTCAACCAAATCTCGAAGACATGCTTAGAGCTTGCGTTATATCATTCGGTATGGATTGGGAGAAATGTCTTCCTTTCGCCGAGTTTGCTTATAACAATAGCTATCAATCCGGTCTCAAGAAAGCTCCTTTTGAGATTCTCTATGGGCGAAGATGTGAACACCTTTGAACTGGTGAAACGGTGAAAGACAATTCTTTGGACGGATATGATCCGGGAGGCGGAAGAGCAAGTTCGCATCATTCGTGAGAATTTAAAACAGCCCGATCTCGTCAAAAGAGCGATATGACCGTCGTCATAAGGAAGTGGCCTATGAAGTTGGCGACAAGGCTTACCTTGAGTTACTCCTTTGAAGGTACCCATCGTTTGAGTATCAAGGGCAAGTTGGCTCCTCGTTACATTGGTCCCTTTCGCATTCTCGCTAAGCGAGGAGAGGTTGCCTACCAATTGGAACTACCCCACATCTTTCTCGAGTTCATGATGTCTTCCCGTCTCTCAACTCGGCGTTGCTTCTCGGATCCTATCCATGAAGTGGACCACGGCAGCTTGATCTCCAAGATAACCTCACATACCGAGAGTACCGATTCGCATTCTTGATCAAGCGAGGCGTGTTACCCGACGTCGAACATCAAGTTTCTCAAGGTTGATGGTCTCATCATTCCGAGAGAGAAGCTACTTGGGGCGAGAAGATCGTCTTGATTGGAGTACCCGCTTTCTTTCCATCGACCCACAGAATCTGGGGCGAGATTCTTTCAAATGAGGCGAGTTGTCACATCCTAGTTACGGTATGACCTAGACTAGCTAGTCATTTGTGCATCATGTTTAAATCCCATTTAATATTGAAATGAGGATTTGTGAAACCCTCAGAATCATTTTTGGAAATGCAAATAAAACTTGCTTCAATTTGTCCCAATAAAATGTTCCTGTTTTCTCTAAAAATATTGGTCAGAGGTAAAATTCCAACCAATATTTTTAGGAGCTCATGGATAATTATTTTGGCCATTTGGATTAATCCGAAAATTATTTGCATTGGATATATATATGTCATATATATAATATATGTCCAAAAATTATGCCGTTTGCCGAGGAGCTCTGGAATAATATAGTTAGCTCCTGCAAAAATTGGCATAAGAAAATAAAATGATTTAGTATTTTAATTAAATCAAACAAATGTCAGAAAATTAGGAAAGAAATAAAAGAAAACCTTACAGCGCTTAGCTTGTGCTGGCCCAGCTCACATGTGACTGGCCGGCCCGGTAGCCAGCCCAGCCCATCTGGGCCCCTCCTCTGTTGTCTTCCTCCCGGCAGGGGAGGGCAGGCGCGTGCCCGGCAGCGCACTTGCGCGCCGCGCGCCACCTCATCCCTCCCCTGCCTGCCTGTCCTCCCCCCCTCGCCGCTCTGGATGGCCCCCGGCGCCCGCGCCGCCCCGAACTCCTCACTCTCCCAGTCCTCCCCTCCTCTCTCGCCTCCCCATGGCCTTGAAGCGCTGCTACCGCCGCAGCTCACCGCCCGATCGCTCCCGCCGTCCCACCCCCCGTGGAGTCCACGAGCCCGCCACGACTCCCTCGTCCTCTCCGTCAAGCCACAAGGCGCGGGCGCCCGTGGAGCCGTTGCCGTCGCCGTCTTCATCTCCGGTCGCGGAGATCCCCTCCGCCCTTCTGACCGCCCGGTTCCTCCCGACCTCGCCGACCCGTTAAATCGTGACCGCTGTGAGCAGCTGCTCCTTCTCCCCTCTCCGTTCTCGCCCTACTTTTGCAACCCACATCCCGCTTCGCGCCCGACTCGGCCGCGCCCCAAGCTCCGCTCCGCGAGCTCCGGCGCCCCATGCCCCCACAGTTCCCTGGTTGTGGATGACGACAGGCTCGCCCGGTGGTCTTGAGCGACAGGCGCGCGCTTATGGCGCAAGTCCGGCGATCGCCGCCCGGCGCTATTGGTCGCTGCCGGCAGAACTCCGGCGAGCTGGCGTGGTTTTTCTAATTAGGCACTAACCCCACCTCTCGACGGCGACGGTGGGCGGCGCCCACTAATCTTGATTAGACCAAATAAACCCCCTGTTAACTAAGCGAGTCAGCGGCGTGTGGACCCCCACGTCGGGTTTGACCTAGTCAGCACCGTTGACTTCTTGGCCTTGACATGATGTGATCTTGGCGCAATTATTTATTTTCTGGATTTAAATTAAATCAGGAAATTCTAGAAAATGTTCAAACTTCAAAAATCATAGAAATTCAACCGTAACTCAGATTGAAATAATTTATATATGAAAATTATCAGAAAAATGCAATCTTTCCATCTGTACCAGTTTCATGCATGACAAACCAACCTAAACCTGCTGTATAGGTGAAAACATGTAAATGGCATTTATAAGAGCTTAATTTGGAGTTGCATTTTAACCTTGGTTCAAATGGACTTCATTCAAATTGAATACTAGTTGCATTAGCTCAAACATCATCACATCTACATGCCATGTTCATGCATCATAGTGTTGCATATGATTGTGTATTGATTGTCGGCACCGTTCCTTCTCGATAGGTCTGCTCAGGAGGCGTTCAGTACACATGCGTGAGCGGTGCCCTCCTTGTTGATTTACCAGGCAAGCAAACCCCTTGTTCATTCCGATACAATCCCACTCTCTCGCTCCTGCTCTCAGTTATTGCATTAGGACAACAACGATTCATCTGCTACTTTGTGCTGCGGTAGTTGAACCCATTCCTCTGCATGACTGTCATTGCCACGATAAATAGTTGAAACCCACTAGCATGTGTAGGAGTTGATTGAGCCATGTTGTGTTCCTACCATGCTATACCTGCTATTGCTTAGAGTTGTGTCGAGGTCTGATTCATTGGGAATGAATTGGAGTACAGTTCTATGTTACGATCTTTGAGAGTGAAATGTGTGAACACGATTTGGTAAAGGTAGCGGTGAGAGGCCATGTAGGAGTACATGGTGGGTTGTCTCCTTTGGAACCGTCCTTAAGCACTGAGTTCTATGTATGTTGTCCAATGACTAGCTACTACCACACATTGGAATGCTTAGTGCCCCTCTCAACTTATTGACCAACTTGACCTCATCCGAGGAGTCGCAACTAGTTTACGGTGTTTGTAGGTAGTGTTAGTAGTCTACCAAGTGGCACCCGGCCAGGTGGGCTTAGGACAGACTAGGCACAAGTGGCACGGTGTACCAAGCATAGATCCATCGGCCGAGGTGGGCTTGGGAACCCTGCACACATCATTTGGGGCCGTGGCGACACCCGGCGGATCTCCTTGCGGATGGAACCCGAAAAGGCGATAAACCTGGACTAGAGTCTTGTGTGGTTAGTCGGTCGTGGCCGACACCCTCGCCGAGCTTCGCTTGAAGGTTGCCGAGGTACATGGCGTGTACATGGTGATAAGTGGTGAGAGCGTGTGTGAAGAAGTACACCCCTGCAGGGTTATCATGATCTATTCGAATAGTCGTGTCCTCGGTTATGGACTTCTTGGATGCTTACGTGGTACATAGACAACTTAAAGTGGATACTCTAAAATGCTCAAGACAAGTGTGAGTGCTATGGATGGCCTTCTCGTATGGAGACGAGGATGAATCCATATGTGTGGTGACTAGTGGACTCGTGTGCGCCATATCACCTCAAAGAAGTTCTTGTAGTCGTAGAACAGGATAGCCACAGAGTCAAAACTGGCTTGCTGCAACTAAACTCCACATTGCCTTCTTGATACAAATGCATGTATAATAGGATCTGATGTAAGTCTTGCTGAGTACCTTTGTACTCACGTTGCTTTATTTATGTTTTTGCAGCGGAGACTTCGGTCTTTCTAGTAGTTCGCTTGGACTTGACGAGTAGCTTGTTACCTCAGCTACGATCTTGTACCTTAGGAGGGTCTTGTAGATAGTCGGGCTTCTCAGCCTTTTCTTTTGTAGTTATGCGTACTCGGACATGTAATGCTTCGCTTGTTGCTTGTATGCTCTGAATGATGGGTCATGTGACCCCTGTTTGTATTAATGCTATGTGGCTCTTGAGCCTTTATCTATATGAGTTTGCGTTATGTTGTGATGCCATGTTGTACAGCACATACTTGCATGTTATCGTCACGTGTAACTTGTATTGCTATGTGTGGGATCCGACAACCTAGTTGTTTATCCTTGGTAGCCTCTCTTATGGGAAATGTAGTCTAGTGTTACGGCGATAGTAGTCCGCTACTGCCCGGTTCACGAGTCCTGCTAGCCCACACTCTGCTTGGACACTTGACTGGCGGCATGTGTTTCGCCGTTCCTATGCATCCCTTGAAATGTCAGCGGTGATATTGAGTCTGCCTAGCCTGCTACAGCCGGGATACGGAGTCCTGTTAGCCCGATGCTACAGCCAATTCATCGTTGATGACCGACATGCTCGATGTGATTCATGTATGCCTGTCCCCATAGGTTAGTGCCACTTTGGGTTCCACGACTAAGTCATGTCGGCCGGGTTCTCTGTCATATGGATGCTAGCGACACTATCATATCGTGAGCCAAAAGGCATAAGCGGTCCCGGCGATGGTAAGCGACACCCATGGGAATACCGTGTGTGAGGCCGCAAAGTGATATGATGTGTTACATGCTAGATCGGTGTGACTTAGGATCGGGGTCCCGACAGCACCAGAGTCCGCTCCGACCCTTAGCTCGGAGCCGACTCCCCCGATCGGGGACGAGTGGTTGGACACCGCGTTGGGGGCTACGATCTCAACGGCGATTGAGCCGAACTCCATCCATGTCCTTTCCGAAGACCGTGTCTCCAAGGTGCCGGACTCCTCTCCGGACTCCGAACCCTCCGTGCCCCTGCCAATTGAATCCGATTGGGCCCCGGTCATGGAGTTCACTACATGAACATCTTTATTTTCGCCCTTTGGCGACATCTTGAATTCACTAAAGTCTCTCTATTTATCGGAGAGCCTGGCGGACTACGGTCGGGAAGGTTGAGATCGGACGATGAAGAAATTCGCGCCCACCACCACCACTTTGTAGCCATGTCGATGATTTAACCGACATGCTCGACTTCGACTCCGAAGACATCGGCGGTATGGGCGGCGATGCGAGGAGACAACCAAGACCCAGCGCCTACGAGGGCCTTTGGAAGGCCACCTCGTCATATGACATATACATGGTGGACATCCGAGAAGATGGGAATGAAGATGGAGCGGCGGAGGATGACCCTCAAGAAACAACCCAAGCGCCCGGCGTCAGCGGCGCCATTCTAAATCCGCCACGGTAAAGCGGTGATTCCGGCACGGGGAGACAATAATACCGGGACAGTGCGAAGGCGACCCCCTCGGCGGGACTCGGCGCGGGAGGAGGAGAAGCAAGACCGCCGCGATAGTGCGGCGAAAAAAGGTAGAGGATGATAATTATCGCCCCCCTCCGAAGATGAGGCAAGCCTCGGCGACGATGAATTTATCGTGCACGAGGATCTGCCGAACAGGAGGCGTTTCAAAGCAGGCGTATGGCCACGACAAGCAGCCTCAAGAAAAAAGCAGCGACTTAGAGCTGACCAAGACTTGCTAAGCGGCGGATGGACTGAAGTCCTTGCAGCGAAGAGTATGAATTGAATGCCCTCAAGAGATACCCCAAGCGCGGCTGCTACCCCAATTAGAGAAGTAGCACCCAAACCTACATCACCCGCGCATGATCGGCCGACCGCCACCCGTGGTCGCGACGGAGAAGCCTCTAGACCCTCCATTCAAGCCGCACTCGGCGTCGCTCGAAAAGTACCAAGGCACGGGGAAACACACCAGACCTGCGAGACATATTGGAGGACTAGGCAAGGAAAACAAGATCGATCTACGGATCGCGTGGGCGCCCCACGACACGTGAAGATAACCGTCACGCCGGGTACGATAATTCGGCGGGCGAACACGATGAACAAAGCTCATTTGAGTTGCGTCGTGATATAGCTCAATACAGAGGCGCCGCACACCCACTATTCTTCACAGATGAAGTAATGGATCATCAAATCCCAGAGGGTTTCAAACCCGTAAACATCGAATCATACGATGGCACAATAGATCCTGCGGTTCGGATCGAGGACTACCTCCTCCATATCCACATGGCCCGCGGCGATGATCTACACGCCATCAAATACCTCCCACTCAAGCTTAAAGGACCAGCTCGGCATTGGCTCAACAGCTTGCCACCTTTCCAGGGCACATACGTGCGACCACCAGACGTCGATGACCTCAGCCACATAATTCAGCAGCCAGAAGAATCGGCCAGAAAATTCTGGACACGGTTCCTAACCAAGAAAAATCAAAGCGTTGACTGTCCAGATGCAGAGGCCCTTGCAGCCTTTAAACATAACATCCGCGACGAGTGGCTTGCCCGGCACCTAGGACAGGAAAAGCCGAAATCCATGGCAGCCCTCACCACACTCATGACCCGCTTTTGCACGGGAGAGGACGGCTGGCTAGCTCGAAGCAACAACAAGGCCAAACACCCTGATAGTTCGGATACCAAGGGCAGCAATGGCAGGTCGCGTCGCAACAAGCATAAGCGCCGCGTGCGGTGATAATGCTGAAGATCGATAGTAAATGCGGATTGAGGCTCTAAACCGGTCGTGGAAGAAGCCATTCAAAAGAAATACCGGGGCCCGTCCAACTTGGACCGAATACTCGATCGCTGTGCGGATACATGGCACCCCGAAAAACCAGCCAACCACACCAGCAGGGATTGTTGGGTGTTCAAACAAGCGAGCAAGTTAAGTGCGAACTCAATGACAAGGGGCTGCATAGCGATGGCGAGGAAGAGCCCGGCCGCCCGAACAATAGAGGACGAAGGGCTTTCCCACACAAGTGCGGACGGTGAACATGATATCGCAACCCACATACCCAAAGGGGCGGAGCGTGCACTAAAGGGGCGTATATGCGACGGAGCGATCGCCCCAAGTTCAACCCATGGTCCTCCTGCCCGATCACATTTGATCGAAGGACCACCCACTAGCATCCGTCACGGCGGTTCCCGCGTGGTTCTTGACCCAATCATCGGCCATTTCACCTCACTAGAGTCACGATGAATGGCGGTAGCAGCCCTGAACCTGCTTTATCGGGATCTGATTGCACAAAATGGGAATAGACCCTCAAGTTAAACCCACAAAGATGACCTTTAAAGGCGTCATACGGGTGTAGAGGCCAATTATGCGAGCCGAGTTACACTCGAAGTGGTCTTGGATCCCGGATAACTTCGAAGCGAAGAGTTAATCTTCAACATAGTCACGTTCATGGCGGTTATCACACTGCTTGGGCGAATCGCATTGCAAAGTTCAATGTGGTGCTGCACTCGCATACCTCAAGCTCAAGATGCGGGCCCTCGAGGACTAATCACGGTCAATGGAAACACGAGCGCTCACTCGAGCGGAGGAGCACATGGCGGCCCTCGCGGCGGAGGTGCAAAGCAGCCTCTCACAGCAATTCTCGAGTCCGGCTATTAAGCGTCCGGCTACCGTCAAAGCGCCGGAGTAACCTACAACAAGACCGCTGGCATGATCTGAGCAGCGTAGCAATCCGGCTAACCCAGCCCTCGCGAAACTGCGAAGCCCGATTACTACAGCGTACATAACTACGCTCTGGAGATACCATGGGCATAAGGGAGGAGCGACCACGGCATGCCAGAATGCGGCTCAACGCACGGGGCTCCGATTGTGTCATTCTTTTCTTTTCTTCTTTTTCTTACTTCGGGACTCCGTTTTGAGAGGTCTGTCCGGCAATAAATTGCCGAACTCACGATGCAACAGCCGGGGAAGCGAAAGCTACGTCGAGTGTCCAGGTGGTCTCTACTACGATCATTATACCTGTTTTACATACCATCCCGCAGCTTACCCCTGGAGGGGTACATGTTAAATAGTCCCATCCCTTGCTTATCGCACTATTTGTATCGTTCTGCTTCCATTGCAGTACCTTTTTGTATAAACAATACATAGCTTTTGCCTATTATTGCACTCCTTTCTATATCTATATATATGTTCATTTCATGACATGTTGCACCCGTACACTTTGGTATGGCCAATACACCAGGGGCTTAAGTACCCCAAAAGTATGGTGTGATAAGTCGAACACTTTCCCAAGTCGGCACCCGAACTTATAGCATTATATGCATCGGCTCGAATCATGTCTTGGGTCAATAGTTGGGTTTGCCCGGCTCCATGTTTTGGTACCTTACGTTCCGTTATATCGGCTAAGGTAGCGTTGGGAGAACCACTGCGATTGTGCCCGGTTGAGCTGGGTTGAGCACCTCGGTGGAAAGCTAAAACTAACCGTCATGATAGAGGCGAGAGCGATCGCTGTTCGAAGGTTTTTGGGTCCCTAACGACTTATGCCGCTTAGGCGAGGTCGGCATTGTCCGGCCAAGGCATGGATAGCACCCGAACTCGGTCTTGAATACTAGGGGCTTCGCGAAATTTAAAATTATAGAATTCTATGGCTAAGTGAGAGTGTTCAAGCACTATAAGTCCGGTTGCCTTGTTCGTTCGTTGGCGCCTCCTCGCGGACCCAAGAATGGGAACAAGGCGCTCAAGTTTATCGAACAGCCCGGCTTTTCGTGGCATGGGGGCTGAAGCCAACGATTGCCATCTCTCAAATTTGATGAGCGGCCACACAGAAGGTAATATTTTAAATTAACAAGCGTTGCTTAGCGCATATGAACAAGTTTTCAGCGTCAGGATAACAAATGTGAGTCTATTCAAAATTACATCTTTGGAGCACTCATCCGCTATCTGGCGGGCACCCTTGAGGCGCCCTCATAGTACATTTGAGACTTGCGATGCTCCTTGCCCTTTGGTGGCCCGTCCGTGCAAGCTTCTCCGCATCCAGCTTACCCGTGCACTTTAGCACGGGCACCTTCAATCTGAGCGGGCGCTTGATGACTTCAATCCGTGGACGGCGTCCACCGGCCGCTACACTAAGCGAAGTAGCTCCAGGCATGGCTTCCAATGCCACAGCCGCTATAAGGCCCTTCATGGCCTGTTCGGCGACCTTGTGGAGCTCGACCAGCTGCTTCAGCTGGTCGCTCGAAACACCGGATGTCCGGCCTCGGCATACTAGGACGAACACCTTTTCCGTCGAACTCCCCTCCTTGGCGCGGTAGAATCGGCAGCATCGGACACCTACTGGGGAAAATCTGCAAATGCTCTGGAGAGCTCGAATCCGGGTAAGTAATAAGTAATTCACTTTCACATGCTTGCTTTGCATAAAGAATGCCTTACCGCCGCTATCTTCTTTAATGATTCAATTTCTTGGAGGCTTTTGGGCCTCTGCCTTAGCAACTTTGGCACTCTCAAGAGCCGAGGCAAGCTCGGACTCTCGGGTCTTGAGTCACGCTCCAAACCTCGTGTTTTTCCACGAGCACGGAGCTCTTGCCGTACCTCCGCCAGCCGCGCCTCCCCTTCTCTCGCTCGGTGCGCTCCGCGCCGCTTTGTTCGGCGCGGACACCGCCTCCTTGAGTTCGCCACCTCGCTCGTGGCCCTGCAGTACCCATGTTATTCTGTTATCTTTTGCAACCAAATCCTTTCTATAAGGTATTTCTTTAATAAGGTATTACTTACCTTCCTTGTCCTCGAGCTGCTTCTTGGCAAGGTCGAGCTCGTTCTCGGACTGCTTGAGGCTCTGCTTCAATGCATTGACCTCCTTGATCGGTCTGGCGAGAGGTCGGCAATGAACTGCATTCCCATATTGACATACTTATGTTAGACTCCTGCGTATATCTTTTTAGATCCTTAGTCCGGCTTTTCTTTCCGAACACGAACTAAGCATCAGGAACTCTTGTCTATCAGTAATATTTTTACATATTCTAAATTTACCTCAAAGCACTGTTAGAAGGCTGGTACAGGCTTCGATCGGCCGCTCTTGGCGGGTGAACTTCTGGATCACCACACTCATAGCAGTGCGGTGCTCCTCCTCGATGGGCTGTTAAGCGCATTGATGCTATCCGGTGCCTCTGGTTGGGCGGAGGACACGGTGTCTTACCCTTCCTCTGAAGGACCGCTTGCGGACTTGAACCGCTGAAGGTTCGGTGTGGAGTCCGGACAAGGGTGGGACTTAGAACCCCAGGGGTCTCGCTCCCCTCGCACTGGAGTCCGGGAGGCTGCCTTGCGGCGCCTCCTGCGCCACCTCCTCTTGACCAGGCCCCCTCGGGGCCCCACCTCGGCGTCGTCCATGGCGTGAGGTGAGGCGGCCAGTGAAGTACTCTCCACTTCCGGCGAATTCGAGGGACCCGCTTCGATGAAGCGGCGAGCTCGTCCTTAGGCGGGCTGCATGATTATTCGGCATTAGAGAACACTATGCAATGGAAAAAAAGCCATGGGTATCCGGACACTTACGATCTCGCCGAGGCTTGGCCCTTGTTAGCCCTCCTCCTCGTTGTTGTCGGTGTTGGTGGAGAAGTCCGGAGGAAGGTCCTTCCTTCTTGGACCCTCGGCCCCCCGGTTAGGCGGCCTTCCTTTCTTCTCTCCCCGGCTGGGGAGAGGCTTCTTCCTCCTCCTCTTCCTCAGAGGAGGATTCTGCCTCATGGTTGTCGGGCGATGAGTCCGACAGCACCTGACGCCGGGAGCTCCTTCGAGTTCTCGTGGCCTCCTTCTTGGCCTCCTTCTTGGCCAGCAGCCCCGTCAATCGGGCGTCCGCTGGGTCTTCGGCAAAGGGCGGACGGTTAATCTGTCGGGGCGTCTTCACCGATCTGTCAAAGGTTAGGGAGTTTTAGATCCCCATAGAGTCAATCTATGAAAACAAGAGTCCCATAAAGGGTAAAATAACACCTCGCTGGCTTGGCGCTGCGAGCTGAATCCGCGATCTTGATGGCGGATGTGGGAACCTCGGCGCCTTGAACAGCACCTTCCGGGCATCTTACGTGCGTAGTGTCGAAAAGCCTTTTCAGAGTTAGGTCTTGTGCGGATCGAACTCCACAATTTGAAGGCCCGTTGTTGGCATGGGAGAATCCGGCGGTTGAGCATCACACGGATTCGTTGACAAGCACTGAGATTCTTGTCCACCAGGTTTGGACGCAGAGTTTGGAGTCCGGACAGCTCGTCGAATCCCCCACATCAGGCCCGTCTCTTTCCATGATGTGAGCAGCGTGGGGAGGCGGATCGGAATTCGGGGCCGCCGCCCATTGAGAGTCGCGGCTCGGTGATGTAGAACCACCCCAATTGCCACCTTTATGGTCTCCACAAAGGAGCCCTCGAGCCATAGGACTTTGGCCATCTTGCCAACCATGGCACCTCCGCACTCCGCTTGGCGGCCGCCCACTACCTTGACTTGACATTGAAGATCTTCAGCCATAAGCGAAGTGGGGCTGGATGTGAAGAAGGCCTACGCACCTGACGATGAACGCCGAGATGTTGAGGATGAAATTGGGGCCAGGTCATGGAAGTCCAGGCCGTAGTAGAACATGAGCCCCGGACAAATGGGTGAAGTGGAAAACCTAGTCCACGGAGGAAGTGGGTGAGAAACAGCACCCTCTCATGCGGCCTGGGGGTGGGAATGAGCTGCCCCTCGTCACGGTAGCGGTCTTGCGATGTTCTTTGGACAAGTATCCGGCCGTTCGCAGCTTTCGATGTGCCCCTCCGTGGCGGAGGAGGCCATCCACCTGCCTCCGCTCCGGACATAGTTGGAGAAGGTTGAGGTGGGATGTGCGGACTTAGGCGCTGGAGCTCGAGTCTTGTGAAATGGATGAGCAAAGGAGGAAGAAGGCGTGGGTGAAAAGGTGGATCCTTATCCCTTATATGGATGGGCGAAGCTGTCCCCTTGACTGGTAAAACTCGCTTATCTCCCAAGCGCCATAATCAATGGCGCGGATGGGTTTCTACGTCGTATTGGCGGGAATCCCGGAATAAGGGGGCGATCTCCGCTTTGATAAGGCGTGCCAAGAAACCGCCTCACTAAGCGCTAAGGTGGAGCAGTAAAAAATGATTAGTATAAAAGCTTGGCGTGGTGTGATGTCACGCCCGCGGAATCGTCGGCGAATCTGTGCAAAAATTATTCTCTCTCACGGTGGTATGTGGAACTTGTTTTGCATAGCGGACATTATCCTTGTGTTCAAAACCTTCTATGAAGTATTCGGAGGAGGAACCCGCCTTGCAATGCGAAGATAATATCGCGCGGACTCGTCGTCATTGAAGCCTGGTTAGGGAGACTCTTGAGGAGTCTGGATTAGGGGTGTCCGGATAGCGAACTATCACCGTTGGACGGACTCCTGGACTATGAAGATACAAGATTGAAGACTTCGTCCCTTGTCCGGATAGGACTTTCCTTGGCGTGGAAGGCAAGCTTGGCAATACGGACATGTAGACCTCCTACCATTGTAACCGACTCTGTGTAACCCTAACCCTATCCGGTGTCTATGTAAACTGGAGGGTTTTAGTCCGTAGGACGAGCAACAATCATACCATAGGCTAGCTTCTAGGGTTTAGCCTCTCTGATCTCGTGGTAGATCTACTCTTGTACTACCCATATCATCAATACTATTCAAGCAGGAGTAGGGTATTACCTCCATCGAGAGGGCCCGAACCTGGGTAAAAACATCGTGTCCCTTGTCTCCTGTTACCATCCGCCTAGGCCGCACGATTCGGGACCCCTACGAGAGATCCGCGGTTTGACACCGACAGCTAGAGATCAAGATTCATGTGGTTGGAATGGAATATCTTGGCCTCAACACATGAGTAGGTGGTTCTCTCTCGAGGCTGGTAAGTTGGAAGTGTAGGTTTGTTACGATGGCTCTCTCCACGAATGAAGAGGAGGTGGAGGGGTATATATAGCCTCCACACAAAATCTAACCGTTACACACAATTTACCAAACTCGGTGGGACCGAATCAACAAACTCGGTCTGACCGATTTAGCAAATCTAGTGACCGTTAGGGTTTTCGGTGGGACCGATATGCAACTCGGTAGGACCGATATGGTTAGGGTTAGGGCATAACGTAATCTCGGTGAGACCGATTACACAAACTCGGTAAGACCGATTACACAAACTCGGTAAGACCGATTTTGGTAATTAGCTAACCAGAGAGTTGGTCAGGCAAACTCGGTGGGACCGATTACTCAAACTCGGTGGGACCGATTTTGGTAATAATTTAACGGAGAGTTTGCATTGTAATCTCGGTAGTACCGATTGCACAAACTTCGGTGAGACCGATTTTGGTAATGGACATACGGAGAGATTACAATCCCATCTCGGTGAGACCGAGATCCCTATCGGTGAAACCGATTTTCCTAGGGTTTGTGGCAGTGGCTATGACATTTGAAATCGGTGGCGCCGGATAGAAAGAATCGGTGGGGCCGAATTTGACTTTAGGTTTAGATCATATGTGGAAGTGGGAAAGTAGTTGAGGGTTTTGGAGCATATCACTAAGCACTGTGGAGCAAGAAACTCATTAAGCAACACCTCATCCCTTCTTGATAGTATTGGCTTTTCCTATAGACTCAATGTGATCTTGGATCACTAAAATGCAAAATGAAGAGTCTTGAGCTTGAAGCTTGAGCCAATCCTTTGTCCTTAGCATCTTGAAGGGGTTCCCACATCCTTTAGTCCATGCCACTCCATTGTTGAACTTATCTGAAACAGACTAGATAAAAGTGTTAGTCCAACAAGAGATATGTTGACATTAATTACCAAAACCACCTAGGGAGCACTTGTGCTTTCGATCTCCCCCTTTTTGGTAATTGATGGCAATATACATCAAAGCTTTAGATAAAGATATAAAGAGTAGCAAGTAAAGCTTCGGAAAGACATGTAACAAGCATAGGCTCCCCCTACATGTATGCAATCATGTGAATATGGAATATAGAAGCATGTGAGAGCATAACCATGATAGAGTAGGCAATGTGTTACATGTATCTTGGCCATATGCATCAGAGCAAAGAATATTAAGGAAAATACCTTCATGCTCATGAGTCCTTCTTGCAAACAGTATGTACATCAGCAAGAATTCCCCATACACATGATTGTGATGCATGTACTTACCTTGTAGTCTTGAGTTGGCTTATGATGGAATGAACCTGCGCAAACAAGGTTAGATAACACAGGTACATCTACTAGCCAGAGCAAACAGAAGAAACCACAAGAATACCAAGACTGGGATGACATGTAGAGAGTGAGTACTGAGTACCACATTGGATTAGACATGTCCCCAAGAGTAAAGATATGCAATGAATTTTAAATGATTTCTTTCCCTCAGATGTCTTGCTCCCCCTGAATCTAGCATGGGATACTGGGAGAAGATAGGGAACAGAAAATCAGGGCTGAAAGTTATAAAGAACAGAGCAAATGAAACTAAGCACATATGGAATAAGGATATGTTTCCCGATTATGGAGGTGACAAAAGGTTCGTCGTAAAGGGTTACGTCGATGCAAGTTTTGACACTGGTCCAGATGACTATAAGTCTCAATCTGGATACATATTGAAAGTGGGAGCAATTAGCTAGAGTAGCTCTGTGCAGAGCATTGTCGACATAGAAATTTGCAAAATACATACGGATCTGAATATGGCAGACCCGTTGACTAAACTTCTCTCGCAAGCAAAACATGATCACACCTTAGTACTCTTTGGGTGTTAATCACATGGCGATGTGAACTAAGATTACTGACTCTAGTAAACCCTTTGAGTCTTGGTCACATGGCGATGTGAACTATGGGTGTTAATCACATGGTGATGTGAACTATTGGTGTTAAATCACATGGCGATGTGAACTAGATTATTGACTCTAGTGCAAGTGGGAGACTAAAGGAAATATTCCCTAGAGGCAATAATAAAGTTATTATTTATTTCCTTATTTCATGATAAATGTTTATTATTCATGCTAGAATTGTATTAACCGGAAACTTAATACATGTGTGAATACATAGACAAAACAAAGTGTCCCTGGTATGCCTCTACTTGACTAGCTCGTTTATCAAAGATAGTTATGTTTCCTAACCATAGACTTGTGTTGTCATTTGATGAACGGGATCACATCATTAGGAGAATGATGTGATGGACAAGACCCGTTCGTTGGCTTAGCATTATGATCGTTACAGTTTCATTGCTACTGCTTTCTTCATGACTTATACATGTTCCTTGGACTATGAGATTATGCAACTCCCGAATACCGGAGGAACACCTTGTGTGCTATCAAACATCCTGGCAAGCTGGGTGATTATAAAGATGCTCTCTGGTGTCTCCGATGGTGTTTGTTGAGTTGGCATAGCTCGAGATTAGGATTTGTCACTCCGTGTATCGGAGAGGTATCTCTGGGCCCTCTCAGTAATGCACATCACTATAAGCCTTGCAAGTATTGTGGCTAATGAGTTAGTTGCGGGATGATGCATTACGGAACAAGTAAATAGACTTGCCGGTAACGAGATTGAACTAGGTATGAGGATACCGACGATTGAATCTCGGGCAAGTAACATACCGATGACAAAGGGAATAACGTATGTTGTTATGCGGTTTGACCGATAATGATTTTCGTAGAATATGTAGGAGCCAATATGAGCATCCAGGTTCCGCTATTGGTTATTGACTGGAGATGAGTCTCGGTCATGTCTACATAGTTATCGAACCCGTAGGGTCCACACGCTTAACATTCTGTGATGATTTGTATTATAAGTTATGTGATTTGATGACCGAAGTTTGTTCAGAGTCCCGGATGAGATCGGGGACATGACGAGGAGTCTCGAAATGGTTCCAAGTGATTCGGGTATTTTTCGGAGTACCGGGGAGTTACGGGAATTCATTATTGGGCCTTAATGGCCATACAGGAAAGGAGAGAAAGGCCTCAAGGGTGGCCGCGCCCCTTCCCCATGGACTGGTCCGAATTGGACTAGGGAAAGGGGGTGCCCCCTTCCTTCCTTCTCCTTCTCCCTTCCCTTTTTTCTATTCCATGTGGGAGGTGGAATCCTACTAGGACTAGGGAGTCCTAGTAGGACTCCACACCCAAGCGCGCCCTATGAAGGCCGGCCTCCTCCTCCCTCCATCCTTTATGCTCGTGGCGGGGGCACCCATGAACATACAAGTTGATCATTAATCTCTTAGCCATGTGCGGTGCCCCCTCCACCATAATCCACCTCGGTCATATCGTGCGTAGTGCTTAGGCAAAGCCCTGCGCGGTAGCTTCATCATCACCGTCATCACGCCGTCGTCTTGTGAAGCTCTCCTCGACACTCTGCTTTGGATCGTGAGTTCGTGGGGCGTCCTGAAGCTGAGCGATGTGCAGATTGCGGAGGTGCCGTACCTTCGGTGTTAGGATCGGTCGTGTCTGTGTACAAAAGTAGGGGCTCTCCTTTTGACCCCTTTATTTGTGCACGGGCAGTCAGAGCTGCACCCACGGCCACACTTAACAAGGCAGATGAGGGAAGCCGGAGGGAAACCGAAGCACAAGGCCAACAAAAAACAACGCCAAGACCAAGAAGCACTAAAGAGCAGAGAGGCGAGGTGGACTCCCCCGGGCAAGACCCTTGTCAGGCGGCCTCCTGGCCCCGGCGAGGGCCTTGCCAGGGGCAACTTGCTAATGCCCGTGAAGCGAGCCACCCTTGAGCCCAAGGGTTCGAAACGCGTCAACAACTACATTGGAACCAGGGCTCGGGAGGCACCTCCGTGGTGGCATGCAAATCTTTGTCAAGATCATAAACAGACGAGACCAGATAAAGACCAGAAGACGACGACCCTCGGCGGGATCCTAGCCGATGAAATCCACAAGACCCCCGGCAAGGTCCTTGCCGGGGACGACCACGACGCTACGGCAAGACCCTTGTCGGGCCCCCGGCAAGACTCTTACCGAGGACACCAGCGGGGCCGCAACCAGGCCCACGTCTGCCAAGATACCACCGCCTTTCCCATGCAGCTGCTAGCTCACCCAGCTGGGCAGGCACCTACGTGGCGACAGGCGGCCTCTGCACCGACCCAGCAAGCACCTGCATGGTGGCATGCAGGTCTTCGCGAAGGCCCTGCCACCGCGCCACCTTAGCAGCCTGCCTACCTACATGGCACTGCACACATCGCTGGCCTGGGCGTGTCAAGCGTAGAACAGCGGCGTCTGGGGCGTGCCTCGTTCCCGTCCCCGATAAAGCTAATGGACACCTAAGCAGCGCATTTAATGCGCTTTGTCCCGTAATGCTGGGCGAAAAGCTCACGCGCTGTACACCTTTCCACCTCCTATGTGCCACTGTGGCAACCCCTTTTCGACTATAAAAGGAGGCACGAGGCATACCGGAGAAGGATTCGGCTCTTTGGAACTACACAGCCACCGTAGCTAGTTCGAGAGATCAAGAACACTCTAAAATACTCACCAAAGCAGGACTAGGGTATTACGCATCCTCGCGGCCCGAACCTGGGTAAACGATCTTTGTGCTAGCTCCTAAACCTGCTCTTCTCACAACCCGTGCCGCCAACCGTAGAAAGGATTCCGGTGATCCCATAGGTGTCGTTTCCCGACATCTTTGGCGCGCCGGTAGAAGGGCGCGTTGTGAAATCTGGTCTAGCAGTTAGCCCAGCAGTTCTTCGTCGCCATGGCTCCCAAGAAGAAGACGATCATGGCGATCGGCTCGTCGGGAGCCGAACGGCCCGTGCCAGTGCGGACGAGCGGCGGGCCTGTCACAGACAGAACCCAAGCCGCGGCCCGCGAGCACCAGCACCGCTCTGGCAGTTAGAGCCTAGCGAGCGGTGTCGTTCGTGCGCCAGATGATGGGCCGCACACCACTAAATCCAAAGACGGGGTTAGGCCCCCTGCAGGCAGCGCGGGGCCCTCCAGGGGTGTCGCTGTGCCCCCTACGGGCGGTGCAGCAACCTTCGAGACGCCTACGCCGGTGCCCACAGCGCGCTCTTCCCAGGGTGTGCGCGACGAGCAGCGCCACTATGCTGGAGACCCCGGACGCTGCCGTGGGAAGAGTCATGTGCATCATCTGCGAGACGAAGGAGGCCAGCATGCCCGCCGAAGTGCTAGCGAAAATGGCACGCAGCCGCTGGGCCGTGATAGAGCTCCTTCTAACGTAGTTAGAAGACAAAGCGCGCCACGGTCCACGCAGCTCTCGCCGCCACCCACGCTAGCAGAAACTTTGGCGCGCGCGCAGCTACTCCTCGACCTCCCTCCTGCTGTGGAAAAGCTCGATGAGTGGAGGGCCACCATCCGGAGCCTTGTCGGCGTCGCCAACCAAGACGAGCCACGGCCAGTGGGGCCCTCAGGCCGGCGCTCCGTCGAACCACCGCATGCCAGCGGTGGAGGGGCCGGAGGTGCTGCGGCCACGGTGCACTCTCCTCCTCCACGCCAGCCACCGCGGGTGTCGATCCATCGTGATGACGCTTGTGATAACATTTCCATAGCGTCGTCCGACCCACGGACCCACCGCGACCAGCGCCAAGTTCTTTGGGAGCGAGCCCATGAAGACGCTCGAACCACCATCGAGCGCCGGCGCGATACAAGCCACCAGTCAGATAGGCGGGCGGGGCCCGCTATGGACCCCCCCCCCCAGCACCGGGAGGCTTCGGCAGCCTACCTTACGAGGTGGGTTGCCCGGCCTTTACCCGTGAGCTGCGGCAGTTCCAGTGGCCGTCCCACCGTACGTTCAAGCCCGACGTCAGCGAGAAGTACAACAGCAAGACACACCCGTCGGAGTTCCTCAGCATCTACACCATCGTGATGCAAGCCGCTGGAGCTCGCAACGACAAGGTGCTTGCCAATTACTTCCTGTTGGCCCTGAAACCCAGTGCCATGTCTTGGTTGATGCACTTGCTAGCGGATTCCATTTCTTCTTGGTCGGATCTGTGTCATGAGTTCGTTGGTGCCTTCACCGGAGGCCACCAAGCTCATGGCCAGGCGAGTGATTTGCATATCATTCCCCAGAAGCAAGGTGAAAACCTGCGCAGAAGTACATCTGAGAGTTCAGCCGGGTGCAATACAACATCGGATGTTCATCCCGCCCGTGATCAGCGTGTTCCATCGAATGTGCGCAACTGCAAGATGCGTGAAGAGCTGGCGATGAACAAGGTCAAGGATGTGGCCAAACTCTATGTTCTGGCCGATAGATGAGCTCGGGCTGAAGAGGGGAGGAAGTACCCCAGTGAGGACGCCGGCGTGGAAACCGACTCTACCGACGAAGACACCACCGCCCCGACGAAGAAGGGTCGGTGTCGCAACAGCAAACGCAAGGGCAAGGCCGTGCTTGCCGTCGAGGGATCCGACGACACCGGCGCTGCCAAGAAGGCCAAGGCAGACGACCCCAACAAGGAGATTGCCGGGTGCGCCGCTTGCCGGGCCTTGGCGGCTGCCGACAAGCCAAGAGGCTCTGACAAGCAATACTGCAAGATCCACCGCACCAAGGGTCGCGACCTCCAGAACTGCCGACAAGTCGAGCTGCTTCCTGAGAAGCAAAAGGCCGAGTATGAGAGGCAGGACAAGGAGAAGGGTCAGGATGGTGCCGAAGGATCCAGCAAGAAGCATGGTGGCCAAGGAGGCCGCCGGGGCAAGGATAACCAACAAGAGAGGCCCGCTCGGGGTCGCGACAAGAAGCAGGAAGACGACGGTCATGACGAGGACGACGAGTCCGGCGAGCAAGAGTTTCAGAAGGCTACGGAGGCCCTGTGCGTCGATGGTGGCGCCTCGCTGCATGCTTCTCACCGCCAGCTCAAGCAGTGGGCGGGTGAGATCACAGCAGCGGAGCCATCATTCGACGCTCAGAAGCCACTGAAGTGGTCCAGCATGCCCATCATTTTTTACGCCGAGGATTACCCTGATCGCACAACTGCGGTCGGGTGTTTGCTGTTGTTGGTTTCACCAACGATACGCAACGTCAAGGTGACCAAGATTCTGGTTGACAGCAGGGCCGGTCTGAACTTGATCTCACCTGTTGTGATCAAAAGGCTGCAAATTTCTGACGGAGACCTCGAGGAGACGGGCACGTTTCAAGGGGTCAACCCGGGAAGGAGCCAGCCGGCAGGGGAAGGTCACGTTGCCTATAGCGTTTGGGCGAGTTGAACTACAGGGCGGAGAGGATTGTCTTTGATGTAGCCGAGATCCTTTGCCTACAATGGGATCCTCGCCGCCCGACTAGCCAAGTTTATGGCGGTGTCGCATTCGCCTACAACACATCGAAGATGCCCGGCCGATGACCATCATCACCGTTCCCAGCGACAAGAAGGATCGTTGATCTGCGCCGACCTACTCTATGGGAAGCGATTGCGGCGGCTGCCGCCAAGGCACTTGCTCTGCCACTGAAGCCCGGGAGGGAAGAAGAAGACCGGCAAGACCTCTCGCACCCACTCCGGCAAGCGCACCTCTTCGGAGTGTTGTGATACCGTCGAGGATGTGCCAGAGAGTTCCACCGGCAAGAGCAAGAAATCCAGAGCTGCGCCACCAGAGACCAAGAAGGTGCCGTCAAGGAGGATGGCACGGGAGGGGCTTTCACCATAAGCTCCACCCTCGACAGCAAATAGGAAAGAGCGCTCGTCACTTTCCTGCGGGAGAATGTCGATGTGTTTTCATGGCAAGCATCCGACATCCCCGGCGTTCCCAGGGAAGTGATTGAGCACCATCTTGCTGTCTGCCCCCATGCGCGACCCGTCAAGCAGAAGGTCAGGAAGCAAGCTTTGGAACAGCAGGATTTCATCACAGAGGAGATCAGGAAGTTGGAAGCAGCAGGCTTGGTGAGGGGAGTGCTCCATCCAACATGGTTGACCAATCCGGTGATGGTGCGCAAGGAAAACGGGAAGTGGAGGCTGTGTATTGACTACACAGATATCAATAAGGCTTGTCCTAAGGGCCCCTTCCCGTTGCCGCCCATCGACCAGATTGTTGACTCCACGGCCGGGTGTGATGTGTTATGATTCCTCGACGCCTACTCGGGCTACCACCAGATCTTCATGACAAGAGAAGACGAAGAGAAGACAGCATTCATCACCCCATGTGGTACGTATTGCTTTTTACAGATGCCTTTCGGGTTGAAGAGTGCTGGCTCGACGTTCGCGAGGGCGGTCCAAATTGGTTTTGAGCCCCAGCTACATAGAAATATGGAAGCTTACATGGATGACATAGTGGTTAATACCAAGGACAAGGCAACTCTCGTACAAGACTTAGAGGAGACGTTTGCCAACCTGCGCAAGATCAACCTCAAGCTGAACCCTAAGAAGTGTGTCTTCAGCGTTCCGTCTGGCAAACTTCTCGGGTTCTTTGTGTCATAGCGTGGGATCAAGGGAAACCCAGACAAGATCAAGGCTATCAACCAGATTGAGGCACCTAAGCGGATCAAGGATGTGTGTCGGCTCACTGGCTGCGTTTCCACCATGAGCCAATTCACCTCCAAGTCTGCCGAGCACGCCCTTCCCTTTTTCAAGATTTTGAAAAAGGCGGGCCCAATGGAGTGGACCCCGAAGGCCAAAGCAGCACTGTAGGATCTGAAGAAATACCTCTCTTCTACACCAGTACTGGTGGCGCCTAAACCGCAAGAGCCATTCTTCTGTATCATGATGATGAATCAAGTGGTCGGCCGCTTGTGGTGTGGCGCAGAGGGAGGTCGACGAAGAGGCAGTGGCAATGGCAGGACCGGCGGATGGCAAGTCAGAGACTCCCCCGGCAGGGCCTGGTGCCGGCAAGGCAAGGCCCCCGGTGGAGTCTGACACCATTGGGACAGGGCCCGCGCAGCCAAATGAAGTGGTGTAGAACAAGAAGATGATGCAGCACCCGGTTTACTTTGTCAGCTCCCTCTTGCAGGGGGCTAGGTCAAGGTACTCCGGTGTGCATAAATTGCTCTTCGGCCTCCTTATGGCCTCGAGGAAGCTGCATCATTACTTCCAAGCCCACGAGATCACTGTCGTCACCCGCCTCCCGTTGCAACGGATACTGCACAACCCAGACGCAACCGGAAGGATTGTGGAGTGGGCCTTGGAGTTATAAAGTTTTGGGTTGAAGTTTGAAAGTACTTCGACAATCCAGAGCAGAGTCTTGGTGGAGTTCATTGCAGAATGGACCTCAACGCCTGACGAGGAAATCCAGGAGACCACTCTCCCCGGCAAGGAAGCAAGTCACGACTGGATCATGTACTTTGACGGGGTTTTCTCGCTGCAAGGCGCCGGTGCTGGTGTGCTTCTCGTCGCACCCACCGGAGAGCACCTCAAGTATGTAATCCAGATGCACTTTCCCAGGGAGATGTCCACCAACAACACTGCTGAGTACGAGGAGTTGCTTGCCGGTCTCAGGATCACGGCAGATCTCGGGGTTAAGAAGCTCATCGTCAGGGGTGATTTGCAGCTTGTCGTCAGACAAGTCAACAAAGATTATCAGAGCCCGTTGATGGAGGCCTACGTAGATGAGGTGAGGAAGCTGGAGGAGCGCTTTGACGGTATACAAGCGGAGCACGTTCCTCGAGCGGAGAATGACATAGCCGATTACCTGTCAAAGCGCGCTGCATTCAAGCTACCTGTGGAACTAGGCACTTTTTTGCTTCGGTTAACTCAACCATCCATCAAACCTTCAACGGAGCAGAACAAACGGAGGAAATCAGGCCCCGGCAAGTACTTTCCCCCTGAGTCCCCGGGGGCCGCCGGCAAGGGTGTTGCCATGGATTTTGAGCCTGCCGAGGAGCGACTGACTCTGGCAGGCCGTCAAGCCCTGGCCGTAGAGACGGTTGCTACCATGGCAGAAGAAATGCCTTTGGTCCTTGCCGTCGAGCCCCAGGCTCCGGCATGGGCACAACATACCGTCCGATTCCTCCAAACAGGGGAGCTTCCTGAGGATCAGGAAGAAGCGGAGAAAGTAGCCCGTCGGTCTGCTATGTATCAGTTCATCGATGACGTCCTGTACAGGAAGAGATCGAACGGTGTGAAATTGAAGTGCATTCCCCGGGAGGAAGGACTGGAGCTATTGGCGGAGATACACCTACGGAGGCATATGTGGCTCCCACATAAGGTCGAGGGCCCTTGCCGGCAAGGCATTCCGGCAGGGTTTCTTCTGGCCCACTACCCTCCAGGATGCAACGACACTAGTAACCAAGTGTGAAGCGTGTCAGTTTCATTCGAAGAAGCTTCATCAACCAGCTCAAGCCCTTCAAACAATTCCTCTTTCCTGGCCATTCTCGGTCTGGTGGCTCGACATCCTGGGCCCTTTCCCTGCGCTGTCGGGGGCTTTGAGTACTTCTACGTTGAGATCGACAAGTTCACAAAGTGGCCGGAGGTGGAAGCAGTGAGGAAGGTGACAGCACAGTCAGCCATCAAGTTCTTCAAGGGACTAGTTTGCCGTTTTGGTGTGCCGAACAGATTCATCACCGACAATGGCACGCAGTCCACAAGACACACCTTCATGCAATACATCCAAGACCTCGGCAGCAAGGTCTGTTTCGCTTCCGTGGCACACCCACGGAGCAACGGCCAGGCGGAGAGGGCAAATGCTGAAGTGTTGCGAGGCCTGAGGACAAAGACTTTTGACAGGCTGCACAAGAGCGGAAGGCGCTGGATTGATGAGTTGCCGACGGTTCTTTGGTCGATCAGGACGACGCCAAATCGAGCCATCGGCCAGACACCCTTTGCCCTGGTATATGGGGCAGAAGCAGTTCTCCCCACGGAACTCATATTCGGATCACCTCGAGTGCTCGCTTACGACGAGCTTGAGCAAGAGCAATTGCGGCAAGATGACGCAACGCTCCTTGAGGAAGATCGTCTTCGGGCGGCTGTGAGAGCAGCACGCTACCAGCAAGCCTTGCGCCGCTACCATAGCCACAAGGTTCATGCCCAAAGCTTTGAGGAAGGCGACCTTGTTCTTCGGCGCGTTCAATCGGCCAAGAATTCCAACAAGTTGACCTTGAAGTGGGAAGGCCCTTATTGGGTATCTGAGTCACCAGCCCGGCAAAGTCCGCTGGAGACCAAGATGATATTCTGTGATCAACTCTGGAACATTAAACATCTTCGCAAGTTTTACCCATATATGCGCGATTGCCGACCCCGGCAAACCACCTTTTGTACAAGCCTTGCCGACAAGGCATGTAACCCTCAGACAAAGCCAGCGCACCACGAGCATAAATAAATGAAGCCGGGCGCCTAAGTTATAGCATGCACGCTTAGTTAAGTCTCTCCCTCAGTTAGGGTTGATAGTGCTTAGCGGCGACTAACCCCTAGCCTAGAGGTCGAGTGTGCGTCTTTCTGTCCTCTTTGGTTCGCAGGGCACGTGGACACTTCTGCTGAGCCATTTGGAAGAAAGAGAATGAATTGGCGCTCCGGCCCCGGCAAGCCAAGGCTGCCGGGGGCTGAAGACACAAGGATCCAACCACGGCAAGCCAAGGTTGCAGGGGATGCGGATTCAGATAAGTCTTTCAACCCCAGTAATGCATTTCCGTATGGAACGGGGACATGTGAAACCTCGTTTAAATTCTTAAACCACCGTGCTCCCATTTTCCTGTACCCAAGAGCTATCCCCTGGGTCGGAACTTGGTCGTAGTCGCGGTGGCAAGAAAATGAACAAGGGGCCCAACTCTACTTCGCCCCTGCCTCAGCCAAGAGCGTGAGAATGGTCAACTGAAGTGGGGGGGCGGCAAGGCCTGTGCCGGGCGACAATGTTTATCTTAAAAATAACAAGGATTCGTTTCTTGGCATGGGCCTCGCTCACGCACAAAGAACCCAAAAAACACCCTTTTTCATTAAAAACGTCCCATACAGGTACAGTTCATACGGGATGAAAAACATGAGCAAGGGGATTACAAGTTTTAAATCTAACAAGTGCACGCGGGCTTACAAACTAAAAAAAGATAAGATGCCCATAATCCCTTTCTTGTCCCTCTCCTCAGAAGATGGAACAAGGTAGCAGGAGGGCGAAAGGAGCGCCTAGGCGAGGTGCGAGAAGCAGAAGGCACCAAGAGAGCATCCCGGTGCCGGGGGAGGAGCTGGAAGATGAGGCAGCGGCCCGACGATACGCGACGAAGGCGTCGATGCCCGCATACTCCGACTTCACGGCCGCCGCCCGCCTTCTTCGCCTTCTCCGGCCCTCCTACGCCAGCCGCCCAAAGAGGCGATGGGGAATGCGCTGATGGAGAGCTTGACGAGGAAGGTCCTCGGCAGGGCGCGTGGCCAAGGGAGAGGCGACGCGGTCAGTCGGAGTCGGGGTCGGCATCCCGCCGCTCGACGCCCTCGTCATCGCTGTCGCTGTCCTCCTCGTCACTCCCGCTCGAGGAGGAATCTTCATCGTCGGAGGAGCTCTCCACGCAGCACTTCAGGCGAGTTCCAAGATCTCCAAAGACCTTGATGGAGAGCAGGCCGTTCTTCATTAACTTGAAGTAGAGAACGAGTCCCACCGTTAGGCTGTGGACGTTAGCGAACGTTTTCCATCCGCGATGGAGGTACATGACATGAGGAGTGGGGAAGTCGACGTCGACCCGCGTGCCGCCGTTCCCGCAGCCCCTCATGTGCAACCTGAGGGTCTGGGGTGGATCGAGCTCCATCTCCCGAGCAAATGGGGTAGGGAGACGGAGGCAACGACACGGTGGCCGGCGCAGCCTGATGAAGAACTCGCGGGGCTGGTCCCCGACATGGCCCTCCATCGGGGGAGGCATCGCTGGCGGGGGCGAGGCTGGAGTGCCGCCCCGTCCCCCTATTCCCCGAGTGCCACGACGACCTCAGCCTCAGCCCCTCCCCCTTCCTCTCATGGCTGGCTCCGCTGCCACGAGTTCTTGGGAAGGAGGGACACGCTGTCGGGCAGCGACCCTCGCCGCCACCGTTGAAGGGCCGACGCCTCCTCTGCCATGGCAGATGGAAGAAAGAAGCCGAAGTGAATGGGGATGGATGATGAAAGGATGTGGGATGCCGTCTCCCTCCCCCTTCTTATAAAGGGGCGGGGTCGGGACTCGGCCGCCCCGCTCGGCCAATCCGGCCGTCGGGGGCGCAGGGAATCGAGATCGACCCGCTGCCCCAATCAGCGACGACCCAGTTTCCCGCCTCCACCGCCTGCCACCTGCATGGGGGACACGTGGCGAGCAAGCGGAATTGAGAGGACGGGTGAGGCGACCGTTCCCCACCCCGTGATCGCGGGGCACGGGCGCCTTGAAAGCCACGACCCGAGTCCGCCCGAGTAAATGAGCCGCATCTCTGCGTCTCCCTCTTTTTTGGGGAAGGCGCGAGCTGCCTCTTTACCACGATGTGACGCATGCGTGCAGGAATCACCCCACGCATTACCCCCATGTCACGCGCGACCCTCCACGTCGCGCGTTCAACACGGGTCGTGGGGAAGCGCAGTGGACGAAAAGTTACTGCGGTAAAATCCGCCCCACCTGCCCGCGCACCGTTCTAGGCCTAGCCCAACAACGCGTCGCGCTTATGTGTGGCCCGGGCCCGGGGGCTCCTGTCGGTGTACAAAAGTAGGGCCTCTCCTTTTGACCCCTTTACTTGAGCACGGCCAGTCAGAGCCGCACCCACGGCCACACTTAACAAGGAAGAGAGGGAAGCCGGAGGGAAACCGAAGCACAAGGCCAACAAAAATAACGCCAAGACCAAGAAGCACTAAAGAGCAGATAGGCGAGGTGGACTCCCCCCGGCAAGACCCTTGCTGGGGCAGCCTCCGCGGCCCCGGAAAGAGCCTTGCCGGGGCAACGTGCCCAACGCCAGCAGAGCGAGCTGATGACCCACAAGTATAGAGGATCTATCGTAGTCCTTTCGATAAGTAAGAGTGTCGAACCCAACGAGGAGCAAAAGGAAATAACAAGCGGTTTTCAGTAAGGTATTCTCTGCAAGCACTGAAATTATCGGTAACAGATAGTTTTGTGATAAGGTAATTTGTAACGGGTAACAAGTAATGAAAGTAAATAAGGTGCAGCAAGATGTCCCAATCCTTTTTGTAGCAAAGGACAAGCCTGGACAAACTCTTATATAGAGAAAAGCGCTCCCGAGGACACATGGGAATTATCGTCAAGCTAGTTTTCATCACGATCATATGATTCGCTTTCGTTACTTTGATAATTTGGTATGTAGGTGGACCGGTGCTTGGGTGCTGTCCTTTCTTGGACAAGCATCCCACTTATGATTAACCCCTATTGCAAGCATCCGCAACAACAAAAGAAGTATTAAGGTAAACCTAACCAAAGCATGAAACATATGGATCCAAATCAGCCACTTACGAAGCAACGCATAAACTAGGGTTTAAGCTTCTATCACTCTAGCAACCCATCATCTACTTATTACTTCCCAATGCCTTCCTCTAGGCCCAAACAATGGTGAAGTGTCATGTAGTCGACGTTCACATAACACCACTAGAGGGAAGACAACATACATCTCATCAAAATATCGAACAAATACCAAATTCACATAACTACTAATAGCAAGACTTCTCCCATGTCCTCGGGAACAAACGTAACTACTCACAAATCATATTCATGTTCATAATCAGAGGGGTATTAATATGCATAATGGATCTGAACATATGATCTTCCACTAAATAAACCAACTAGCATCTACTACAAAGAGTAATCAACACTACTAGTAACCCACAGGTACCAATCTGAGGTTTGGATACAAAAATTGGATACAAGAGATGAACTAGGGTTTGAGAGAAGATGGTGCTGGTGAAGATGTTGATGGAGATTGACCCCCTCCAGATGAGAGGATCGTTGGTGATGACGATGGCGATGATTTCCCAAGTTTCCCCGGTAGAACAGCTCCGCCGGAGCCCTAGATTGGTTCCGCCAAGGTTCCGCCTCGTGGCAGCGGAGTTTCTTCCCGAAAGCTTGCTTATGATTTTTTCCGGGGTAGAAGACACCATATAGCCAAAGATGGGCACCAGAGACCTGCCAGGGGGCCCACGAGGCAGGGGGCGCGCCCAGGGGGGTAGGGCGCGCCCCCCACCCTCGTGGCCAGGGTGTGAGCCCCCTCTGGTATTTTCTTCGCTCAATATTTTTTATAAATTCCAAAAATGACTTCCGTGAAGTTTCAGGACTTTTGGAGCTATGCAGAATAGGTCTCTAATATTTGCTCCTTTTCCAGCCCAGAATTCCAGCTGTCGGCATTCTCCCTCTTCATGTAAACCTTGTAAAATAAGAGAGAATAGGCATAAGTAGTGTGGCATAATGTGTAATAACAGCCCATAATGCAATAAATATCGATATAAAAGCATGATGCAAAATGGACGTATCACGAGCCACCCTTGAGCCCAAGGGTTCCAAACGCCGTCAACAACTACATTGGAACCAGGGCTCGGGAGGCACCTCCGTGGTGGCATGCAGATCTTTGTCAAGATCATAAACACATGAGATCAGATAAAGACCAGAAGACGACGACCCTCGGCGGGATCATAGCCGAGGAAATCCACAAGACCCCGGCAAGGTCCTTGCCGGGGAGGACCACGACGCCACGGCAAGACCCTTGCCGGGGCCCCGGCAAGACTCTTACCAAGGACACCAGCGGGGCCGCAGCCAAGCCCACGTCTGCCAAGATACCACGACCGTTCCCATGCAGCTGCTAGCTCACCCAGCTGGGCAGGCACCTGTGTGGCGACAGGCGGCCTCTGCACCGACCCAGCAAGCACCTGCGTGGTGGCATGCAGGTCTTCGTGAAGGCCCTGCCACCGGGCCACCTCAGCAGCCTGCCTGCCTACATGGCACTGCACACATCAATGGCCTGGGCGCGTGTCGAGGCGAGGCGGAGCGGTGACGGACGGGACGGGCCTCATTCCCGTCCCCGATAAAGCTAATGGACACCTAAGCAGTGCATTTAATGCGCTTTGTCCCATAATGTCGGGCGATAAGCTCGCGCACTGTACACCTTTCCACCTCTTGTGTGCCACTGTGGCAACCCCTTTTCGACTATAAAAGGAGGCCCGAGACATACTGGAGAAGGATTCAGCTCTTTGGAACTACGCAACCACCGTAGCTAGTTCGAGAGCTCAAGAATACTCTGAAATACACACCAAAGCAGGACTAGGGTATTATGCATCCTCGCGGCCCGAACCTGGGTAAACGATCTTTGTGCTAGCTCCTAAACCTGCTCTTCTCACAACCCCGCGCCCGCCAACCGTAGAAGGGATTCCAGTGATCCCATAGGTGTCGTTTCCCCGACACCAAAACAGGACTAGGGTATTATGCATCCTCACGGCCGGAACCTGGGTAAACGATCTTTGTGCTAGCTCCTAAACCTGCTCTTCTCACAACCCCGCGCCCGCCAATCGTAGAAGGGATTCCAGTGATCCCATATGTGTCGTTTCCCCGACAGGTCGATCGTGAAGACGTACGACTACATCAACCGCGTTGTCATAACACTTCCGCTTACGGTCTACGAGGGTACGTAGACAACACTCTCCACTCTCGTTGCTATGCATCACCATGATCTTGCATGTGTGTAGGAATTTTTTTGAAATTACTACGTTCCCCAACAGTTTGAGTAGATCCGTTTTGTCCTATGGGTTAATCTTGATCTTGGTTGGTATGATTGTATATTTTATTTATGGTGCTGTTCTACGTTGCCTTCCGTCTCGCGCAAACGTGAGGGGCCCCCGCTGTAGGGTGTTGCAATATGTTCATGGTTTGCTTATTGTCAGTGTTGCGGGGGTGACAGCAGCCTAAACGCGGATAAGTGGGTTATGGCATATGGGAGTAAAGAGGGCTTGATACTTAATGCTATGGTTGGGTTTCACGACCTTCATGATCTTTAGTAGTTGCGGATGCTTGCTAGGGGTCCAATCATAAGTGCATATGATCCAAGTAGAGAAAGTATGTTAGCTCATGCCTCTCCCTCATATAAAATTACAAGAATGATTACCGGTACTTGTTATCGATTGCCTAGGGACAAATGACTTTCTTGTTGACAAAAGCTATCCACTTTTATTACCTCGCAATTTATTTGTAGTTTTATTCTCGCAAAGTACTTGTAGTTTTATTCTTGCAAAATAGTTTCATACTTGTTCTAGGTAAAGCAAACGTCAAGTGTGCGTAGAGTTGTATCGGTGGTCGATAGAACTTGAGGGAGTATTTGTTCTACCTTTAGCTCCTCGTTGGGTTCGACACTTATTTATCGAAGAAGGCTACAAACGATCCCCTATACTTGTGGGTTATCAGTGGCCCCCTGGCAACTCTGTTTGACCTAATTTCAAACCCATAAATTCCCTAAAATCTGGAAACCACCGGAGTGAGACCTGAAACAATTATTCCACCACCTCAAGCCTCTGTTCTTCCGCGATCCCATCCGGAGGCCTCCGTCGGTCTCTAGCAGAGGAGAAATCGATCACGGAGGACCTCTACATCAAACTTGTGGCCTCTCCATGATGTGTGAGTAGTTCCTCACAGGACCTGCGGGTCCACAGCAGTAGCTAGATGGCTCTCTCTTTCTTTCTCTCTCTCTCTCTCTCTCTCTCTCTCTCTCTCTCTTTGATCTTTAATACAATGTTCTCTTCAGAGATCAATATGATGTAATCCTTTTTAGGCGGTGTGTTTGTTGGGATCCGATGAATCAAATTATTCATTGAAAGTAATTCAATTATTTCTGAACCTTATTATTTGTGATTGTTATAGCTATATAATGCTTTCTGATTTATGAGTTGTCTTTGCCCAAGTTGATGATTAGATCTCCACTGGAAGTGGTGCATAATAGTAGGTTCAATCTTGCGGTGTCCTCACCTTGTGACAGAAGGAGTAGCGAGGCACATATTTGTATTGGTGCTACTAAGTATAAAATGACGGGGTTTGATCATATTAGTAGGTCTTATTGTGTCTACATTATGCCATCTTCCTTACAACATTACTCTATTGCCATCAACTTAATACGTAGAGAGGCAAGTATAGAAGTGCTCTCAAAGTGGAGTAATAGTAGTAGGCGTCAACAAGTTTAACGGTCTACTTGTTACGGACGTAATGCCATGTACTGATCATGTCATGAATAACATCGTCACTATATACTATTCTATCAATTACCCAACAGTAATTTGTCTACCCACCCTATCGTTTTCTATGTTCTTAAGAGAGATGTCTCTAGTGATGCTATGGCCCCCGAGTCCATTTAAATCATATTACTAAAATCCTAAAAATCTTGCTGCAATTTATTTACATTTATTTTACTTTGCAATTCTTATATCTACCACTATCAGAATTAATCCTTACAATTAACGAGTACAAGGGATTGACAACCCTCTTGCTCGTGTTGGGTGCAAGTATTTGTTTGTGTGTGTAGTTATTGTTGATCGTCGTTTATGTGAATCTCCTATTGGTTCGATAAACATCTTTACCAAGGGAAATGCTTGCTGCTGCTATAATACTTCACTCTTCCTCTTCGAGGAAATCCCAACGACTATCACAAGTAGCAAGCATGGGTACATATACTTTTTGGCTATCATCGACAAGGTCATGCCGGCTTTGGTATGGACGTGACGAACGGCGCGTCGGCGTCTCGCTTTGGTGACAGCGGTGGTCGTTAAATGGTTCGGGAACTTGGTGTAATTTTTAATATATTTAAGGTGTTTTGTACTTCTGGTAAACTTTTATAATAGATTTGATTTTTTTATAAAACAACTACGGAAGAATTAGATGGAGTCCAAGTAGAGAGAAAACGTTGAACAACACCGCACATTGCTACAGGCTTGCAATGGATTGCTCTCAAAATAAGCCCTCACCCTGCTTTATAGATAAAGCATGAACCCAAGTACACAGCCGTCGATATAAGATGATGAGAAAACCCTCTTACCAAGCAGACCCTGAGATAACCAGACAACATACATCGAACCAAAAAACGCCAAATGTGAAAAACAAAACGACTACGCTGCCGAGACAAAACACAAGGCGACATGAACACCACCACAATACACCCTAGGACACCTAAACTCTACGACAACGCCCCAGGAGGGAAAAGAGCGTTAAGCGTCGCCGCTGTCGAGTCCTACATACAGTGCTTTCACCTGGAACCTGTCATGAAGATAAGAACCACACCAATGTCCCCAAGAGAAGAATGGCACCCGCAGGCACCGTCACTGTCGACACCAAAATGCGGACTTTTTGCTCGATAGCTCACCTGTGCCACAAGGAGGCACCCAGGAATTTTATTATGAGTACAGAACTCCAGGTTCGGATATGCAACACCACTGCCAATGGAAGAGACGAGTCCGAGCTACCCACCGCTACACTCCTTACCGCCAAAACAACCAAGGGACATAGCCACTTGTTAAAAGATTAGGACCGTAGTTGTATCGTGACAATGTAACGTATTGTGTACATGAATTGTGGCGCAGGTTGTTGGCTAGGATAACCTCTATCTCATGTATAGCTTCGAGTAGAGGACAAGTTGATAACCAACCAACTACCTGCGCCATATCCTGTAACCATCTGTCTATATAAACACGAAGGCGTCCCTGCCAAGAGGCAACACGCTTAACGCAGCCAACCCTAGTTTTTACATGGTATCAGAGCACTTCTCGAGATCATCCATGGCGACACCTTCAAACTCCTTCCCATCCTCTCCATTTGTACACGCCGCTCCGAGAAGCTCAAGAAGAACAACCAAGCCCTATGGCGGGCGACAGCCCGTCGGCGATCGAGGAGCCCGCATGGAGCGAGACTCGACGCCGATCACCCGGTGCCACCCATGCACCTTGAAGTAGCCTCATCTGACGGCAAAACCAAGGCGACGAAGCCCAACCTGGAGTTCCAGACCTGGTATGCTCAAGATCAGCAAGTCTTTTCTTACCTTCTGACAACTCTGCCCTGTGAGATGGCCATCCAGGTCGCTACCTGTCACACGTCGGCAGAACTCTGGAACACGATTGCAGAGATGCTTGCGTCTCACACTCGTGCCCAGACGGTCAACGTGCGCATCACCCTCGCCAATCTACAGAAGGGGAACTCCTCCATCACCGACTATGTCGGGAAAGTGAAGTCTCTGTGCGATGAGCTCATCGGTGCAGGGAATAAGATCGACGATGATGACGTCGTCTCCCACATCCTCGCTGGCTTGGACGAGGAGTTTGATCCTGTAGTCTCTGCCATGTGCTCCAGAGTGGAGCCGATCACCGTCCCCGAGCTGTTCTCGCAGCTCATCAGCTTCGAGACGCGGATGAAGCTCCGCGGAGGAGTGTCGCAGTCCTCCGCTAACGCTGCCACCAGAGGTCATGGGCGCAGGATCGTGGCCGTGGCCGTGGCGGAAACGGCAACAACGGTGGCGACCGTGGCCGCCCCTACATCAAGCCTGGCGGTCGCGGTGGACAAGGAGGAGGCGGCCACTACAACAACAACGGTGGTGGGGGCAACTACAACAACAATGCCCCTGCACCTAGGATCCAGTGCCAGATCTGTGGCAAACTGGGTCATCCAGCGTGGAAGTGCTGGAAACGCTATGATGAAGCCTACCAAGGAGGAGAAGAGAGGACGGCGAACCTGGCAGCACCTCAATATGGGGTGGATACCAATTGGTATCTTGACAGCGGCGCCACCGATCACATCACAGGAGACCTTGAGAAGCTGACTGTCCGCGACCGCTACACTGGAAACGAGCAAATCCACACTGCTAGTGGGTCAGGTATGGCTATAGAACATATTGGTCATTCAGCTATTCGTACCCCTGATCGTGATCTTTACCTAAATAATATTCTTCATGTTCCAGAAGCTAGCAAGAGCCTAATCTCTGCTAGTCGTCTTGCACTTGACAATGATACTTTTTGTGAGATTCATCCTCATTCTTTTCTTGTTAAGGAACGGGGAACGAGGAAGGTACTCCTTCGAGGCAGGGGTAGATGCGGTCTATACCCGTCAAGCACAAGGGATCCAACGTCCAGAAGCAGATGCTCAGTGCCACCAAAATATCTTCGGATAGATGGCACCGACGTTTAGGTCATCCATCTCCTCTCATTGTCGAGAATTCTTAGTCGTAATAAACTCCCTTGTGCTAGTTTTTCCAATAATGATTACATTTGTGACGCTGTCAAAGGGAAAGAGTCACCAATTGCCTTATCCAAAATCAATAAGTGAATCCAAGTTTCCTTTAGAACTTATTTTCTCTCGATGTTTGGGGACCCGCTTTGTTGAAACAAGAGGCGTAAAGAAATATTATGTGAGTTTCATCGATGATTTCATAAATTCACATGGATCTATTTGATCAAACACAAGTCGAAGTTTTTCAAAAATTTCATGACTTCCAGCACCTTGTTGAACGACAATTTAATCGCAAAATTCTTGCTCTTCAGACGGATTGGGGAGGGGAGTATGAGAAACTCAACTCCTTTTTCACCAAGATAGGAATATCTCATCACGTATCTTGTCCCCATGCGCACCAATGTAAGCGGATCAGCAGAAAGAAAACATCGACATATAGTCGAAGTAGGCTTGTCTCTCCTTGCACAAGCCTCCATGCCCTTAAAATTTTGGGATGAGGCGTTTATTGCTGCCACCTATTTGATTAATCGCCTTCCTAGTAAAGTTATCAAGTTTGAAACCCCTCTTGAGCGACTGTTCCATGAAAAACCAAATTACTCCTCACTTAGGATTTTTGGGTGTGCTTGTTGGCCTAATCTCCAACCCTATAACAAGCACAAACTTCAATTCCGTTCCAAACAATGTACTTTTCTTGGATATAGCAATCTTCACAAGGGTTTTAAATGTCTTGATATTGCAACAGGGCGAGTGTATATCTCCAGAGATGTTATCTTTGATGAAAACATCTTTCCCTTCTCTACACTACACCCAAATGCGGTGCAAGGCTTGGCGAAATTCTTCTCTTGAATCCGGAGTTACTCAATCCTACCGATCATGGGGACGAGCATTATGTCGATGATCATCTGTTACATAGCCCTACCATCGACGGAGATGGCGGTGAAAAACTGCACTCCAAATGCTTGTGATTGTATGCAGCAGAACAGAAACACCGGCGCGACACGAGGCAGATTCGCCGGTCGCGGCCGACACGGAACGGATCCCAGGAGGATCCAGCGCCGCCGCCGCCAGATTCGGGACGCCCACTCGGGCGCCGCCGCACGAGTCTCGTGCCGGTCGGGTGGGCGGACCGCTCTCGTCTCGCGCCCACTCGTCATGAGGCGAGTGGATCTGAGCTGGTCGCGTGTTCCCCGCTGCATGGCGCAATGATGGCGGGTGCGACCGCTACCGCCCTTGATCACGTGGCGCCAACCGACTCGCCACGGCCAGATTCTCCCGCCCGTCGCAGCGTGATCCAACATCGTCGAACGCGCGCCAAAGTAGGCTGATTCTTTGTGGCGGGATCGGGATCTTCTGTGGCTACCGAGCTCATGACGCTCAAGTACACCTCCTCGGATGACTACACGAGCACAACGAGGTATCTTAAAACCCACAGTTTACAAAGATGGGACACTAAGGTATGACAAGAACTTCAAATTTGCAAATTTTGCTGCCATCGGTGAGCCCCAAACCTCGATCAAGCTCTAGGAAATGATAATTGGAAAATGCCATGAATGTAGAGTATCATGCACTTATGAAAAACCAAACTTGGCGTTTGGTTCCTCCTAAGCGAGGGAGGAATATTATTGATTGTATATGGGTGTATAAAGTTAAAAAAAAGACATGATGGCACGATAGATAGATATAAGGCTAGACTAGTAGCTAAAGGCTTTAAACAACGATATGGCATTGATTATGAGGACACTTTTAGTCCAAAGAGTTAAAGCTGCTACTATTAGACTTGTTCTGTCTATTGCTTTGTCTCGAGGATGGAGTCTTCGCCAATTGGATGTTCGAATGCGTTCTTACATGGCGTTCTCGAGGAGGAGGTTTATATGAAACAACCACCGGGTTTGAAAATAGTTCAAAGCCACATCATGTGTGCAAATTGGACAAGGCCTTATATGGTCTAAAGCAGGCACCTAGAGCTTGGTATTCAAGATTGAGTGCAAAACTTCAAAGAACTTGGTTTCAAGCCCTCAAGGGTGACACTTCTCTTTTCTTCTTCAAGAAAGGGAAGGTTACTATATTTATGTTAATTTATGTTGATGACATAATTGTTGCCAGCTCTTCACAGAGGCTACCGCAGCATTCTTTGTCAAACCTGAAAATGAGTTTGCTCTTAAAGACCTAGAAGAGTTACATTACTTCCTAGGTATTGAGGTAAAGAAGTTGCATGAAGGCATTATGCTAACTCAGGAAAAATATGCCAAAGATGTAATCAAACGAGTAGGTATGAAGGATTGCAAACCCTCCAGTACACCTATGTCTGTCAATGACAAATTGTCATTATATGAAGGAGAATTATCGAGCCCAGAAGAAGGAACCAAGTACGTAGTATAGTTGGTGCTCTCGGACTTGACACTAACAAGACACGATATATCCTTTGTTGTTAATAAAGTCCGCCAATTTTACATGCTCCTACTTACGTACATTGGACTGCTGTTAAGAGGATATTGAGGTATCTTCAAGGAAGTGCAAACACGTGGCTAAAATTGTGTAAGTCTTCTTCAACCACGGTGAGTGCATTTTTCGATGCGATCGGGCTGGATGCCCCGATGATAGAAGATCTACAGGAGGATTTGCAATCTTTCTTGGGTCAAACCTTATATCACAGAGTGCAAAGAAACAGGCTACGGTGTCACGTTCCAAAGACCGAAGCGTAATATAAATCTTTGGCAAATGCAACGGTGAGGTAATGTGGATTGAAACCTTGCTTGATGAACTTGGTGTTGGAAGAACAGTGTATCATGCTTATGGTGTGACAATCTTGGAGCAACATATCTGCTCAGAAATCCAAAGTGTTTCATGCAAGAACGAAACACATAGAGATTGACTATCATTTTGTACGAGAAAGAGTTGCACAAAAGCTACTAGATATTCAGTTCATTCCAACAGGAGATCAAGTCGCGGATGGGTTCACAAAACCGTTACAAGTGAAACAACTACAGGCCTTCAAGCGCAATCTGAACCTTGATATGTTAAGATTGAGGGAGGATGTTAAAAGAGTAGGACCGTAGTTGTATCGTGACAATGTAACGTATTGTGTACATGAATTGTGGCGCAGGTTGTTGGCTAGGATAACCTCTATCTCGTGTATAGCTTGGAGTAGAGGACAAGTTGATAACCAACCAACCACCTGCGCCATATCCTGTAACCATATGTCTATATAAACACGAAGGCGTCCCTGCCAAGAGGCAACACGCTTAACGCAGCCAACCCTAGTTTTTACACCACTACCATCGCCATGATGCTCGCCAGAGAGACAACAATGCGAACCGCCATCCGGGCACCACAGTCACGGCATCCATGTCCCCAAGACCCTACACGCCATCCCCATCACAACGCACCAACCACGGAGGGAAAGCAAATACTCCTTCCACTCCTAACCCAGCGTCAGACACCAAGTCACGTAAATCATGCACCGATGCACCGACACCTGAGGCCCCGCCCAGTTCCGGTGGAAGACGCCACGATCCTTCACCGACGCCATAACATTATAACACGCATTTGTTTCAATTGTTGTGAGGGCGTTGTGAGCATTTCTCTAGCATCTCCCAATTTTAAATTCTGGTGCACATTTTAAGATTGCGTCTGTTTCAGCGATAGCAGTAGCCAGTACTAGCAGGGAGGGGAACAAGTGTGAGGACACTCATGGTGGATATCAGATGCATCACACGGTGAACGGGCCTCAGCTGACTGTTACGAAAGGCATTTTACAAGCAGCGAAACTTATAGGGGCATCAAGCATGCGGGCGATCCGAGCTTACATTCATCGGCTTATTAAGCTATCGATAGAAGTCGTTATACAAAAAAAGAAAGGATGCCGATAAGTGCCACACGTGTGGGCGTTAGGGAGTTCGCCCACACATTTTGTGTGGTGTATAAGAGAAACAGCCCACACACCTACTTGTGGGCAAAACAAGTAATGTCCACACATCTTTTTTTTCCCTCCCGATCCCTCTCTGCGCGTGCGTGCAGGGCGTAAATTGATAACGCCCACACTCCGTATGTCGCCTCGTACCCTCCCGGTCCCGACGCCACGCACGCGGACGGTCACCGCTACCAGTAGTTGCCATGGTCCGCCCTCGTCCATGTTCGCTTAACTGCAGTTGCCATGTCATTTGAACTACGATTGCCATGTCGGACAACTGCGATTTGCCATAGTTGCTCAACCGCAGCTTGCCATGTATGGTCCGATCTAATGTAGTTGCCATGATTTCAAAACTTTAGGAGTTGCCACATACCAACACTAGGCGCTTGAGAGAGTTGCCATGTGCTCACAAGCATGCTAGGGCGCTTGTCATCCGCCTACGTGCACGTTAGGGCGATTGCCATGTACCATGCAAAAACACATGGCAACTCGGTAAAGAGAGTTGCCATCCGCCACGTGCACACTAGGCGCTTGTCGTGTACCTTGCAAAACACATGGCAACTCGGCAAAAGGAGAGTTGCCACCGCTTATAAAGCACACTAGAGCGATTGCCATTCATACCGCAAAACACATGGCAACTAGCGGCTTGGGTGTGGGAGAGAGAGCAGGCGTGTGGGCGAGATGGCAAATGCCCATACACTAGCCCTGTGTGTGCGTGCAAAGTGGCGTGTCGCGCAAATCGCCGAACGCCCACACACCAGCCCCTCTGTGTGGTGAAACGGCCGTGTGGGCAACCGGTGAACGCCCACACACCGACCACCCCACGTGGCACTAGAAACATGCCAAGATTCGCGGCCACGAACGGACGCGGATCCGCGATGTGGGCGAGATGCAAAGGCCCACACGTGGGCGCAGAGACAGAATCGGAAGATCCTGTCAAGGGGAAACAGGACCTTAATAAGCGCCATCCCGAGACTTGGACTCATTTCCGAAAATAAAAGGACGGCGATAACTGCCACACGTGTGGGCGTTAAGGGATCTGCCCACACGTTCTGTGTGGTGCCTAAGAGGACCAGCCCACACGCTTGTGTGTGGGCAAAACAACTAGCGCCCACACGTCTTTTTTCCTCCCGGTCCCTCTTATACGCGTGTGTGTGGGCGAAATAGATAACGCCCACACGCCCGGTACGTCAGGCCTCGTACCTCGTGGTCCCGCACGCCCACGTGACACTTTACCGCAGCGCACGCGATTGCCATGGGCGGACCCTCGTCTATGTTCGTTTAAGTGCGGTTGCCATGTACGCTCAAGCTGCAGTTGCCATCTCGTGTCAAAGTTCCAGATTGCCATTTTTGGACAACTACATTTGTTGCCATGTGTGGTCGGTCACTGCATGATTGCCATGATTTCAAAACTTTAGGAGTTACCACCTACTAACACTAGGCGGTTGCCATGTAGCATCGAAAAATGGCATGCAAAAAACATGTTCGGGTAAAAGAGAGTTGCCATGTGCTCACAAGCACGTTAGGGCGATTGCCATGTAAAAGAAAGAGTTGACATACCGCTTACGTGCACGCTTAGGCAGTTTGCCATGTAGCATGCAAAACTTATAGCAACCGACATGTTCGGGTAAAAAAAGAGAGTTGCCATCTGCTTGCAATCACACTAGGGCGGTTGCCATGTACACCGCAAAACGCATGGCGATGGCAGCTTAGGTGTGGGAGAGGAGGCGACGTGTGGGCGAGATGGCAACGCCACACACCAGCCCTTGTGCGTGATGAAAACTGGTGGGTGGGTGAAGCGCTAAACGCCACACACCGCCCTCCGTGTGGTAAAATGGATGTGGCGAACTATGTCACACATCACACACACGCCTTGTCCCACGTGGGCACGTAAAATCGCCGATTGTGCCAAGATTCGTGCATATAATAATTTGACGGTGATGGATGCGTGTGGTCGAGATGGTCAACACCCACACGTGTGGGCGTTAACATTTCCGAAAGAAAACTATCGATAATAAACAACTGCTTGTGACTGAGCTGATGGTCGTCAGGGCTTTGCGGTGTCGTCGCTCTTGGCAGCCGGAGTCTTCTCAGCAGCAGAGGTGAATGACACCGGCCGGTGCGGTTGGTCATCCACTACCAAGCTCAGCACCTCAGGCCGCGCGTAGTGGCCCACCACGTCAAAAGCAAACTTGGCCCGAACGATCTCTCCCATGTCTGCACGAAAAGGGCATTTCATCAGAATCTTCTACTCCCTCCGTCCGGAAATACTTGTCTTAGAAATGATTGAAAATGGATGTATCTATAACTAAAATAAGTCTAGATACAACCATTCTTAAGACAAGTATTTCCGGACGGAGGGAATAAGACGAACTGTGAACCGGGTACAAAATCTTATGCACAAGGTGGCTGCACAGAGAGCATGTAGTAGTCCCTCCGTCCGAAAATACTTGTCATCGAAATGAATAAAAGGGGATGTATCTAGATGTATTTTAGTTCTAGATACATCCTTTTTTGTCCAGTTTGATGACAAGTATTTTCGGACGGAGGGAGTATCTGGTTAGTGCCTTACCAAGGTCGGCTGTGATGAGCGCCTCTCCATCGTAGTTGGGACCTGCCAGGACATCTCCTGACGGCGAAATGACAACGCTGCCTCCAGGACAGACAACGGTGTCGGGAGAAGGCTCTTCTCCTAAACCGGCAAATGCGTACTCGGACGGCGGAGGGTAGTCCTTTCTGCGGCAGAACTGGTTAGCCGACAACACAAAGCATCCCCCCTCCAGGGCGATATGTGTCATGGAAGCTTGCCACACTGGCCTTGAATCAGCCGTGGGAGCGCAGTATATCTCAATACCTGCACACAGCACACAAGATGTCAGGAAAATTTCAAAGTAGTACTCCATACATAAGACGCCAGTGCATATCTTCAACATTAACCTATCTATCTGACTTGCACACAGGGATATATTTCAAGGTTAACAACTTATCATCTCATGAGGCCATGGCACTTGCAAGGTTGTTGTTGTTGCTGTTGTTGTTGTTGTTGTTGTTGTTGTTGTTGTTGTTGTTATACTTCCAGGAATGTTGGCTGTAGACACTTATTTATATTAGCATAAAAGAAAATACATGTTCCAACAAGAGCCTTACCTTTACCATACAGTGCTGTCCTTAAAAGTGGCATCTTATTTTCCCAGCAAATAAGGGCTCCGATCTTTCCAAGTGGAGTATCATAAACAGGAATTGTTGATCCATCTCCAAATCCCCATATTATCCTTTCTAATGCCGTCGGCATCAGCTTGCGGTGCTTACCCAGGTACTGACCTAGAGGATCAAAGAAGAGCACTGAACAATACAGTGTGTGACCTTCTCGCTCAATCACCCCCATTACCAGAAAGACCTTATATTTCCCAGCCATAGCAGCTAAGCATGTCACCTCTGGACCTGCATGCTGTTCTGTCAGTAAGAAGATCCATAGTGTGGTGTAGTTGACACAAACCATATGTTGACACTTGAGAGTAATGAAATAGCTTGAAAACTTGTTAGCTGTGCTAAAAGAAAAAGTGGAGAATAAGTGGACCATTAAGACAATTAATATGTAAGATGTGGAGTTGCTCGGTGACAATCACGGCAGAGATTGAGAACATGACCATAAAATATTGCTGGAGCAGTAGTACCAGGTATGAGGTATCAAATTATCAATGATTTATGGTAGACGGTTGTCCATATTTTTTGGAAAATTATATTCATAAACTGCATCAGGAAGACAACGAATGGCCAAATACTAACACTTTTTATTCTCAACAAACTAACTACTCCCTCCGTTCCAAAATAAATGACCCAACTTTGTACTAACATTGTACTAAAGTTAGTACAAAGTTGAGTCATCTATTTTGGAACGGAGGGAGTAGATGTCTAGCCTTGAGGATTTCATCCAACAATTTCTTCCTTCTCAGAACTCCTTGACAGTCTAATAGGAACCGCATTTCTGTAGTGTTTTTTTCTTTTGCGAATACATTTCTGTAGTGTTCACCAAAGTATGCGAAAAAGATCTTTGATTTTCCATTTCAGAACCAAAGAGTGCCATGACAATATGCATTTGCAAAAATCAGTTCTTCCTCTGGCCAATACTAAGAAGGCACGACTCGGTTGTAAAGCAATTATTGATATGCAGATATGCTTCATGCTAAAGATGAAAAAAGCAGATGCTAGCTGTTCTCCAAATTACACATATGTCAGACACAAAAAAAGAGACTAACAACAGGAGCAAATGCAAGGAAGAATATATTAGGAAGATAACACATACGTGCTTTAGAAGTTAACAATAGTCGACAATAAGAAAATAATAGTTGAAAAAAGAGAGCGGACATACTGCATTACATTCTCACGTACCAGGCATATCTATGGCAGCTGCATGATACTTCTGGAATTCACGCTTTCCCTTGTCTTTTGGATTAGTCATACTAATACTGATCCCAAAGCCAAAGGTGGATCCACGAGGATAACCACCAACAAAAGCTTCTGGGAACACGACCAACTGTGAACCATATCCAGCAGCCTCCGCTATCAGTCTCTCTGCTTTATCTGCAGTGGAAATAACGATATTAGCAAAAGATACACATACACATAACCCATGCTGATAAAAAGCCATCTCATCCTCCAAATATTGTTAGCCTTTTGTAGTTTGGTTTTTTTTCCTTCTGCTTTTCTTTGTGGGCTGTAAGACCTGCACTATCTTAGGTCTTCTTCTAATACAAAATAATCTTAGTACTGAACATGTATCCAGAAAAACAAACTGTGAATTATGTTCCCATGCCAGGCAATTGCAGAGGTGGTGGAAATGGATGGGACTTAGACAGGCATACTACAATGAAAACTAGAAGGTGCAGCGACTTCATCTTCTTATTTGGCTTGGTACAGTGAGTTAAATCTCTGTTAGGTTTATGTCAACAGTGGTTTCTTTCAATTGAATAAGTAAATAATACATGATGTAAAAGAAAGAAAATGTAGCATACATGTTGTTGCCGCTCTTTACCAACTAGCTTTATATGGCATCAAACAGTACAAATATATGTTGAATAACAAATCATAGTGAAGTCTTTAAAGAAGCTCTTAGTCTTAGTGATGACCCTTGCTGCCTACAATTATTTCAGTGGTATGAATCAAACAGAAGGAATATACAACTCTAGTTTTCCTACCCAGAGGACAAAGGAAGCATGAACATCCCTTTGCGGGAGGAAGGCTAAGACAAGGCTTATGCATCAAAATCAAGGGATACAAGAGACACCATCATTAACAGCCGTCTCCACCATTGCATTACTGAGTTTTGCACCGAGAAGGCAACCTTTTCTACCACTATACACGATGCAAAAAAAAGAAGTTTTCCAGGTCATGGCAAAGCAACGGTATATAACAACAAACTGGTGTTTCTGTTCTCATAACACCAAAGTCACAACACCCGCGGATTCAGAAATTAACTGCACCGAAAAAAGTTTAGACGATCATCTCCATGACCCCATGGTTTCATCTCAGCTAATGGCAACTTATAACTAATCCAACACGCTGGTAACTCTTCCGAAGGTAATCGAGCAGCAGCAGGGAGGGCTAGACAAAGAATTTAAGTGATTCATTTACCAAGGCAGGGGAAACGGCGCGCGAGTAGTTACCGAGAGTGGCGGGGGTGTCGTAGAAGACTGTGGATGCCTGCACGACGGTGGCTCGTACGGTGGTGGCGCTCTGGTCGGCGCCGCCGTTCATCTCCACCTCGACGATCACCGGCGTGCTGCCTGAGCCCGAGGGAAGCAGGGCCATCGGTATGGGCTCCGGAAACTCGCTCGATCGCAGAACTTCCGGCGCGGAGGCTTTAGCCGCGGACGAACTGGAGCTTGATGTGGAGGTTGGAAGCAGAGGTGGGCATTCAAGGGGAAAGCGGGGATGGTGGGGACCGGGGAGCGCCGGAATGGACAAGGGATACGGCAAAGAACTGCCGAATCGGTGCAGGATAGTGCACCAGGACGGAGATACGCCCCGATACACGTATCCCTATGTATCACATTTTTCTGGAACTAAAATAAAGAAAAAATATCGGAATACAGCTGGGACACTCAGGGTATGCATCAGGGATACGTAAGGGCCTGTTGCCTCTCGATCTGCAGCCGATCAGAAGGCCTACTCGATACTCGATGGATATAAGAGCATCTCCAACAGCCGCGTTAAAAGGCGTCTTGTGATGGCGCGCTTTTAAGCGCGTGCGCAGACATTTTCGCGCGCTCCGTGATGGCGGAAACTAAGCGTCTTGTGGAAAAAGCGGCAGCTCGAGCGCTAGATTTGGCGCACCGCGTCCAGCGCGCCTATAAATTGCAGCGCCTCTGCCGCTCTCTCACGCTTGCTTTAGCGCTTTCTTTCCTCGCCGCCGACACGACACCACCACGCCACCATGTCGCCTCGCCGCCGAGAGGTTCAGGCTTTCGCGCCGTCCGCGTGCGTCCATCCGGCACCTACTCCACCTCGATCCGGTTGGGTTGCGGCATGCGCCTCGGCCTCGAAACTTTCGACACCGCCCAGGACGACGCCCACGCGTACGATGCTGCGGCGTGGCGCCTCCGGCGATCCCGTTGGGACGTGAACTTACTCGATAGTTCCGACGGTCCTAGTACGGCGCCCACGCGTACGACACTGCGGCGTGGCACCTACGACGGTTCCGTTGGAGATGCTTTAAATAAACCTAATCGCTGGAATCCTTTCTCTTGCCAATAAACCTACTCGATAGTTTCGGCGCATCTCCAGACTCCCTGGACGCCGCCGGCGGCACCTGGCAGCTCGTCTCCGTTCTCCAGGTCTTCGCCATCCGGAATATGTACGCAAGTAATCTTCAATTCATTGCTTCAAGATCTTGATATTTTAGCATGCTATTGATTAGGATTTAGAGAACAACGAAGGGCATCTATTTGGTCTACATTTTTTGGATTGGCGTGTAGGCCGAACAGTCAATCCTATGTCGCTCGTTCTTCAGATCACCCTGAGTATTTGGGAATGTTAGGCAGCAACTTCTTTAGATCACCCTGAATGAAAAAGATCAGTTTACTTGATAAACGTCATTCTTCTCATCTTCTAAAAATATTATCTTTTGGTGCTGATTTGTTATGCAGTTTGTACACATCCCCGTAAGTCTATTTTTGGAAAATGCCATTTTCCGTATCACCGTATCAGTATTCCCGTATCCGTATCCCCGTACCATGTAATGTGACCGACTGGACAAAGAGAGCGCCAATCCGCGGCTCCACGCTGGTGTGTGGTCCATTGTTAATACGGTACGACGACAATGAGGGAGTTAGAATTCCATCCACTGATCCACATCACCACACATGCTTCTGGGCCTATCTTGCCTGAAGCGGAAAATTGCGCGGTTCCAACACCTAGCCATTCGCTCCGTTTATAAATTAGTGCTTTTTTTTATGATAATACGTGTCTCATTTGTATTATAAGAATTATAGTACAAGTTACGTACATACCAACTTGATAAAATTGAAAAGACAGCAAGCCTTTGCACACAGGAACACAAGTCATGAAGTAAAATTGCAAAAAAGACTGAAGAATTCTCTGAGCTTGACACCAACGCCCGTCACCTACCTCTGGCACCACCATAGCAGCCACTAAAGGAGAAAATGACGGATCACCTCGACACCCGAGCTCGACCCGGCTCCATCATTGACATGCAGCTTTGCAGACCTCCAAGGTGGCTCGCCAATAAAGGCGAAGCCATTGCCGTTGAACGAATCAGACCGGGGCAACACCCCGGACACGTCATCGAACTCTAGATTTGGCTCCCCTGCCCAACTAAGACGTTGGAGGAGGAAACCATACATGCCTGCCACGAACCACGAACTCAGATCCACTATCTTCCAGATGTCGTCGATGCAGATCACAATCTGCATCCGCTCGTGGACTATCTCCCAAGCTCCACGCCGGCGCTGGAACAAACGCCGTCGCAACGATGGAGCCTGAGGACACAGGTCCACCGTGAGGATGCCGCCGCACCATCCTTGCTTGAACAGTTTGGTTTCCAAATCCACCCCAAAAGCAAATCGCTTCGTTGGGGAAGGATCTAAAGATTTATTAGTCGGCGCCGCCGTCGCCACCGTCGAAGCCATGACGATGAACAACCCAAAATCCTAAGAAACTAATGCCTAAAACAATCCATACGCGTGGATCCGGCGACCCCCCTCACCACTGACGACCGAGGTCGTCAGTGAAGGGGAGCCGCCGGAGGACGACGGCGGAGGAAGGCTGAAACGCCCTCGATGCGGCTATATCTCCCACGTGTCGAAGCACGACTTAGAGGCATAACCGCATTGAAAGCAATGTCGCAAGTGAGGTAATCTTCACACAACCCATGTAATACATAAGGAAAGAGATACATAGTTGGCTTACAATCGCCACTTCACACAATACATGAGTAAAACATTACATCATACAGTACAATCAAGGTCCGACTACGGAACCAAAATAAAAGAAGACTACCCCAAATGCTACATGATCCCCGATCGTCCCAACTGGCTCCACTCTTGATCACCTGAAACGAAACAACACAAAGAACAAGATCTTCATCGAGCTCCTCCTTGAGCTCGGGTGCATCACGCTGCGGTTTCATCGGCACCTGCAAACTGGTTTTGGAAGTATCGTGAGTCACGGGGACTCAGCAATCTCACACCATGAGATCAAGACTATTTAAGCTTAAAGGTAGGACAGGGGTAGTGAGGTGGAGCTGCACAGCGACTAGCATATATGGTGGCTAACATACGCAAATGAGAGCGAGAAGAGAAGGCAAAAGCACGGTCGAACAACTATGATCAAGAAGTGATCCTGAACTCCTACTTACGTCAAACATAACTCCAACACCGTGTTCACTTCCGGACTCCACGAGAAGAGACCATCACAGTTACACACGCGTTGGTGTATTTTAATTAAGATCAACCGGGTTTTCTACAACCGGACATTAACAAATTCCCATCTCGCCACATAACGCGGGCACGGCTTTGAAAGTTCAAAACCTGCGGGGTGTCCCAACTTAGCCCATGATAAGCTCTCGCGATCAACGAAGGATATTCCTTCTCCCGGAAGACCCGATCAGTCTCGGAATCCGGCTACAAGACATTCACAGCAATAAAACAAGACCAGCAAAGCCGCCGGATGTGCCGACAAATCTGATAGGAGTCGCACGTACCTCGGTCTCGTGGCACACCGGATAAGTCAGCCTACGAGTAAAACCAGCCCTCGAGTTGCCCGAGGTGGCCCATGATCTGCTCGGTTCGGACCAACACTCGAAGGAGCACCGCCGGGGGGCTAAAATAAAGATGACCCTCGGGCTCCTAAACCCAAGGGAAAAAGGGCATAGGTGAGGCAAATGGTAAAACCAATGTTGGGCCTTCTTTGGAAAAGTCTTATTCAAAGCGAACTGTCAAGGGGTCCCATAAATCACCCGACCGCGTTAGGGACGCAAAATCCGGGAACATAACACGGTATAGCGGAAACTAGGGCGGCAAGAGTGGAACAAAACACAGGCATAAGGCCGAGCCTTCCACCCTTTACCAAATATATAGATGCATTAATTAAATAAGATATATTGTGATATCCCAACAAGTAAACATGTTCCAACAAGGAACAACATCTCCATGTTCAACAAGGAACAAACTTCATCTTCACCTGCAACTAACAACGCTATAAGAGGGCTGAGCAAAGCGGTAACATAGCCAAACAACGGTTTGCTAGGAAAGGATGGTTAGGGGTTTGACATGGCAATATGGGAGGCATGATAAGCAAGTGGTAGGCATCGTAGCATAGGCATAGCAAAAGAGCGAGCATCTAGCAAGCAAAGATAGAAGTGATTTCGAGGGTATGGTCATCTTGCACGAAATCCGCAAGGAAGAAGAACGAATCCATGAAGAAGACAAATGGGCGAAGTCGAATGAACCCTCACAACTCCGGAACGAAACCGAAGCTAACGAGAGAAGCAACCCGGAAAGAAGCAAACAACATAGTAAACACACAATCATAAACATGGCATGATGCACAAACAAGTATGATGCATGTCCGGTTTAATGAGGCAGGGCATGGCAATATGCACAAACAACACTACAAGTTAAGTGGAGCTCAATATGCAACGAGTTGCATATTGACGGAACACCACAACACTTATTTAGTTCTCTCCCGATTAGGTACTCAACAATATTAAATGTTATTAAACATGGCAAGAGGTGAAGCATAACGAAACTACCTATCTAGGCAAGTTTAAATGAGGCCGGAAGCAACAACAACAATTCCGGAAAATCCCCATATGCAAATTATGGATTTGGAACAGATTTGACCTAAAGCATATTTTAGAGTTGTTAAACATGCAAAGAAATGCTACCATGTTAATCTATGCATTTTTCTACCCCATTTACATATATAATTTATTTAAAATGGAGCTACGGTTATTTAGTTATGAAATAAATCATTTTAGCATGGCATTTAAGCAAATTAATGCAAACAACAATTTTAAACATTTAAATGTTGTTATCATGATGCGGATGACATGTGCAAGTTTATGCAATTTTATGAAAACGTTAACATGAGCATGAAGAAGCATTGTGTCACCGTGGTGGAAGAAAGGGGTGCCACGGCAACGAATCCGAAAATGGTGCCACGGCAACATATCGGTTCCGATAACTCGATTGAGATATCGGTACAAAGGAAAGCGTGGACGTGAGCGAGTCATGCAAGAAGGTGGGGTGATCCCGGTTACCGGGTTCCCACGGAACGGTGGCATGGCAAAAGAGGGGCATCGCAAGGATGATTCGATCACAGCGGTCGTCACGGGTTATACCTTCGGAACGTTCAAACGGGACGGGTCGAGTCTCGTAGAGGGAAGTAGAGGAAGTTGTCGTACACGGCGTAGGGGGAAGTCGTCGTTCACGTTCGATGGTAGTGGTACATCTCGTCATCGAAGTAGTGGTACACGAAGGTAGTCGAACAGCGGTTCCGTTACGAGTCTTCGGCGACGGTAGTTGTACACGGCGTAGGGGAAGTAGACGTTCATGTCCCGTGGATGTTCGGGGTCCACGGGGTCTTCGAGGGTCGACAGTAGGGGTACACGTCATCGGGGTACTTGTCGTTTCCGGTTCGGTGGTCGTCGGGTCGTAGTGGTACTTGGCGTTTCCGGCGACGACGGTGAGAGGTACTTGGCGTATCGTCGGGGCACTTGTCGCATCATCGTGTAGTCGAACAGCGGTCCAAAACGTTCATCGGCGGTCGAACTTGGCGGTCTCGGCGGTCGTCGTGGAAGTAGTCGTTCTCGTTTAAGTAGTCGTACATGTCGGCGTAGTTGTTCTAGGCAGAAACAGTAGTTGTACACGGGTCTTGGCGTCGTGGTACTTGGCGTTCAAAACGAGCAACACCAAAAGCCTCGGGTCTTGGCGTCGTTGCCACGGCGCAGCGGCGCGGCTGCAACAGCAAACGAGGAGGCTGCGAGGTGGCGACCATGTGGTCGACAGCAGGGTCGCACGCAGCGCAACACAATGAGATGACGAAGGCCTCGGGCATGAAGGCTGGCGTTGAACAAGGAAGGGCCGGCGGGGTCGAGGTTGCATCTAAGCGATCCGTGACAGCAGGGATGGAACTCGATGGAGGCGGAGCAGCGGTTGGTGGCGGAGCTAGGCTTCACCGAGCAGGGGGCCTCGGGCGCAGGGGGGTTGATCGCGAGGAGGAGAGAGAGATGGGATCGAGGAAAGGGAGATCGGGCGAGGCGTCCTCTGGCGGCTGGAGAGGAGCGAAGGAGGAGGAGGAGGATCGAGGGAGATGGGGGTTCGGGCTAGGGTTACGGGTGAGTGGGCCTTGGCCTCCAGGGCAAATGGGCGGCCTGGTTTGCTGGTTAGGCTGCGGGCAAGAGGCGGTTTGGATGGTCGCGCCTAAGAGGCTGGCTGGGCGCTCTCTATTCTTTAAATTAACAGAGAAGCTGGAAGAAAGGAAAAGAGAGAAGAAAAGGTTTAGAGGAAGAATTTGGGCATGCGGGTAAATTTCCGGACTCGCAAAAATATGCTCGTTCAAGAAAATAGAAAGAGGCATGATTGAAAGATTTAAATTCAAACACATTTGAATTTAATTCAAATGGGTTTGAACTAGGACTAGGATTCCATGATGTCCAAAATGTTCGGATTTTTGGTGGAGCTCAGGAAAATGATAGAATAATAATGGCAAGGTTTGGGGACCAAACTTGAAGTAGAAAGGGCATTGGAATTATTTTGCAAGTGTGTTAAGATCAATTCCAAATAAATGGAATAAATTATAATAGCTCCATAACTATTAGGAGGATATGTTATAAAGAGAAAACACCATGTGAATTCCCTCGATTTAAATGGATCGAAAAATCCATACAATTTATTTAGAAGAGTTTTAAAAATTAATGATATAATGCCATGATGACATGATGCAATGCAAAAACAAAACAAACCACACGACAAAACTCGGAAACCCTGGAAGGCAACTGAAGCTCCGGTCTTGGGGCGTCACAACACTCCACTACTACGAGAGGATCTCGTCCCGAGATCTAGGATGGCACCGGAGAAAAGCGGAAGAGGAAGAGGTAAAACTAAGTTGCTTCTTTGACAAACGAGTGAAACCAATAAACCTCGAGAGGTTGAACAAAATGAAAGAAAGAAAACAACGAAGATGAAGAAAGTTGAAAACACTCTGTTAGAAAAGAGGAACAAGGGATACGACGAAAACCAAGAGGTTTAGTGATAAGATAGATACTGAAACCACTCCGGTTAAAACTAGATAGACTAGGAATACGATTGATAAAATTTGGGCAGCACTCCGACTGAAAGAAGAAGGAAAACTTGATAAGATGAAAAGAACTTGAAGAGATGACACAACACTCCGGTTAAATGGACAATGCAAGAAAAAGAACATGATCTTTACAAAACGAGGTGATGGGTGAAGAGAGCAACATCACAATGCCTTCGGGACAAATGAAAGAGTGGAATGGAATGGACGAAGGGAAACAAGATCTTGAAAGAGCATCCTTACGAAGTAGGATTGAACGGAGTTGCTTGAAAAACAACAACGATAGGATAAGCTTGTAGTGGGCTTATGAAAACATCTCAAAATTATGAGGTGAGTTTCTGCCACCAACGGAAACAATTGATTGGATTGATATCAACAAGGAGACGAGAAACTTATATCACCGGGAGGACAAATGAAGAACTTAGGTCATTTATAAGCACCATAAATAGCAACAATCCTTAGGGAAAGCTTTAGGTGAAATATAGCCCAAGATAAGTCTAATGAAGAGATTGATGGATTTAAAATACCTCATTCTTGACAACATTTGAATCATGAAACACGAACTCAAATTGTCGAGAATGACATAACACCACCTCAAATGATAAGGTAGAACGAATTGCACTTCGAAATGCAAGAAGAAGAATACTTGAACTCCTCAAAACAAAACATGTGTTGAACACCATGCTTATTTTAGAGTATAGCTTGACGGATCTTAACTCCGCGAGAAATCTTGATGAACAAATGAAATCACGAATTTAGATGAACCTCCGGAATAAGGAATTGAATTTACTCGATGGAACAAGAATAAGAATTACATTATGCTGATCCTTCACCAATTAAATTGATGACAAGCAATGGATTTGGCATACTACTTATTCTCGTAGAAAGGATTAAGATAGATATGGCGCAAACTTGGGAAGGTCTTCAACGATCCGCCGTTAGGATTTGGGAAGAACGAATGAATCTAAATAATAACGAAGGAAGAGAACTCTTGAACAAACCACCGTAAGAATTAAAAATGAACATAGCAAAGGCACAAATCACCGGGAAGAATTGGAAAACGAATAAAGATGCTTGACAAAATTTAGCTACATTAGAACGAAGAGATCATGAACTGATTAGTGAATACTTGAATGATGCACCGGTAAGATTTGGAGAACGAGAGCTGAAAGCTGTAATGAATAATTCTGAGATGATGGGCTCCGAAGAATCAAACTGAAAAGACTCCTGAAAAACTCCGGGTGGGTTAAAAGAATTCTCACAACCGAAAATAATTATGAGAATGGCACGAAGCTAGAACCAAGAATCTTGAAGAGAATGGACCAAGATTTAGGAGAAATCCTTCTTTGGTCTTCAAATGTTGAGAATGACGACGAGAAACACCACCATGAATTATTGAAGCACTCCGGAATGAAAATTAGAAAGGTTGAACCAACAATGAAATAATTTGGAAGATCTTGGAGAAAACCAAGACTGATGATAATTCATCCTTACATCAAACTTAGAAAAGAATTTGAGAATAACTTCGAAAAAATAAAAGAGTTAGGTAAGATCCTGGAAAAAGACCTGTGGGTTAGGGCCCACTCAAAAGAACCACCGTTGAACAATTGTTAGAAATAGATATTGCACCGGTAGAATTAAATGGCTTGAATGAGATAGCATCCTCAAAAGAACTTGAGTGAATTGAGAATGGAAACTAGAATCTTCTGAGATATCTTCAACACCCCGGAACAATTGAATAACAAGAAGTGAAAGACTATGAGGTGCATCGGAATGGGAAAGCATTGTGAAAATAGGAAAAGGGATAAGATCAACACCGAAATCTTGAACTAAATCCACCGGAGAAGAAAATTAGAATGGAACAATGATAAGGTAAAAGCTTCCTTAGCGTCTTCATGAGAAATCACCGGATAGAACATTGAAAGAAAAGAATGAAGAAACTTCACTCAATACAATGAGAAATCTGAGCCTTGAAGAAAAAGGGTGGGAGGGCGGGAAATCAAAACAACTTGGGTCGGATGAAACGAACACCGTTGAGAAAAAACTTAGAATTGATCTTGCGAATGTTGGAATGATCGGATTCACTTGAAGAGAAGCACGCCGGTTGAGAAAAAGAATTAACATGACAAGCTCAGTGATCAAGAAGGATTAGTATTCACATAGCAATATGAGAACACCAATTAGGAAAGGTATGGAATCAACACTTGACTTCGAAGCAACTCGAATACCACAAAACAAAACAAAAACAAAGATTGGCTTCAAGAATGAGCGGAACAAACACATGATAGAGATTTACGCCCAAAGTATTCGTGGTGGGGCCCACACGGACACGACGTATAGCGGACGTCACGAATGACAAACAAGGCGTCCCGAATCAGCATAGCCAAGGATTCTTTAAGGCGTCTCGCGACCATCGTCGAATCGACCGTGAATGGGCGGACCACTAGACGTTGAACCCCAATCTCAAATCATACATCGCCGGAAAGAATATCCCGTAAGCTACTAGAATTCCCACCTATAAACTCCGAAACTTTCGGTTATGCAATCTGGTGTTGGGGATACAGGGACACAAAATATATCACCCAAACTAACAATACCTAGATCCATTGTATCCATCCGTCAACACATAACCAAGAAATCCTCGAAATCGTGTACCTCGACCTTGAAAAACATCCGTTATACAAGTCATGGCAATACTCCCTTTTCTCGCCGATCTTGGGCTATCGGGTTATCTCACCAACAACTGCACAAAAGAGATTTCGATGTCGGTAAAACTCGGGTATTCGAAGCGCAGCGATAAAATTGTGGCGACAACACCTCGGAGCTCAACTCCCGGGACACCGCCACAACCCCTAAATGTCGGGAGGCACCAAGAACAATGTTCTCGTCACAAAACCATCGGACGATTCCAAGATACCAGCGTGATCCTAAAAAATTTTAGTGAAATTTGAGGAGAGAAAAGTCAAAACTCTCGTCGGGATACCTCACCAGAGGACGAAGGAGGCGAGGAGTAAAAAATCCTACTCTCGATATATATGATCCTAAGACTCAAAACATTTTCCGTTCTAGACTCAACAACGTCGACAAACAATCAAGTAGGGGCTCCTAAGTCGGGAAGGCTCGATACCAACTTGAACGCCCTCGATGCGGCTATATCTCCCACGTGTCGAAGCACGACTTAGAGGCATAACCGCATTGAAAGCAATGTCGCAAGTGAGGTAATCTTCACACAACCCATGTAATACATAAGGAAAGAGATACATAGTTGGCTTACAATCGCCACTTCACACAATACATGAGTAAAACATTACATCATAGAGTACAATCAAGGTCCGACTACGGAACCAAAATAAAAGAAGACTACCCCAAATGCTACACAGATCCCGATCGTCCCAACTGGCTCCACTCTTGATCAGCTGAAGCGAAACAACACAAAGAACAAGATCTTCATCGAGCTCCTCCTTGAGCTCGGGTGCATCACCTGCTGCGGTTTCATCGGCACCGCAAACTGGTTTTGGAAGTATCTGTGAGTCACGGGGACTCAGCAATCTCACACCCGCGAGATCAAGACTATTTAAGCTTAAAGGTAGGACAGGGTAGTGAGGTGGAGCTGCAGCAAGCGACTAGCATATATGGTGGCTAACATACGCAAATGAGAGCGAGAAGAGAAGGCAAAAGCACGGTCGAACAACTATGATCAAGAAGTGATCCTGAACTCCTACTTACGTCAAACATAACTCCAACACCGTGTTCACTTCCCGGACTCCGCCGAGAAGAGACCATCACGGTTACACACGCGGTTGGTGTATTTTAATTAAGATCAACGGGTTTTCTACAACGGACATTAACAAATTCCCATCGCCACATAACGCGGGCACGGCTTTGAAAGTTCAAAACCCTGCGGGGTGTCCCAACTTAGCCCATGATAAGCTCTCGCGATCAACGAAGGATATTCCTTCTCCCGGGAAGACCCGATCAGTCTCGGAATCCGGCTACAAGACATTCACAGCAATAAAACAAGACCAGCAAAGCCGCCGGATGTGCCGACAAATCTGATAGGAGTCGCACGTACCTCGGTCTCGAGGCACACCGGATAAGTCAGCCCACGAGTAAAACCAGCCCTCGAGTTGCCCGAGGTGGCCCATGATCTGCTCGGTTCGGACCAACACTCGAAGGAGCACTGGCGGGGGGCTAAAATAAAGATGACCCTCGGGCTCCGAAACCCAAGGGAAAAAGGGCATAGGTGAGGCAAATGGTAAAACCAATGTTGGGCCTTCTTTGGAAAAGTCTTATTCAAAGCGAACTGTCAAGGGGTCCCATAAATCACCCGACAGCGTTAGGGGCGCAAAATCCGGGAACATAACACCGGTATAGCGGAAACTAGAGGCGGCAAGAGTGGAACAAAACACCGGGCATAAGGCCGAGCCTTCCACCCTTTACCAAATATATAGATGCATTAATTAAATAAGATATATTGTGATATCCCAACAAGTAAACATGTTCCAACAAGGAACAACATCTCCATGTTCAACAAGGAACAAACTTCATCTTCACCGCAACTAACAACGCTATAAGAGGGCTGAGCAAAGCGGTAACATAGCCAAACAACGGTTTGCTAGGAAAGGATGGTTAGGGGTTTGACATGGCAATATGGGAGGCATGATAAGCAAGTGGTAGGCATCGTAGCATAGGCATAGCAAAAGAGCGAGCATCTAGCAAGCAAAGATAGAAGTGATTTCGAGGGTATGGTCATCTTGCCTGAAATCCCGCAAGGAAGAAGAACGAATCCATGAAGAAGACAAATGGACGAAGTCGAATGAACCCTCACAACTCCGGAACGAAACCGAAGCTAACGAGAGAAGCAACCCGGAAAGAAGCAAACAACATAGTAAACACACAATCATAAACATGGCATGATGCACAAACAAGTATGATGCATGTCCGGTTTAATGAGGCAGGGCATGGCAATATGCACAAACAACACTACAAGTTAAGTGGAGCTCAATATGCAACGAGTTGCATATTGATGAATTTCCACAACACTTATTTAGTTCTCTCCCGATTAGGTACTCAACAATATTAAATGTTATTAAACATGGCAAGAGGTGAAGCATAACGAAACTACCTATCTAGGCAAGTTTAAATGAGGCCGGAAGCAACAACAACAATTCCGGAAAATCCCCATATGCAAATTATGGATTTGGAACAGATTTGACCTAAAGCATATTTTAGAGTTGTTAAACATGCAAAGAAATGCTACCATGTTAATCTATGCATTTTTCTACCCCATTTACATATATAATTTATTTAAAATGGAGCTACGGTTATTTAGTTATGAAATAAATCATTTTAGCATGGCATTTAAGCAAATTAATGCAAACAACAATTTTAAACATTTAAATGTTGTTATCATGATGCGGATGACATGTGCAAGTTTATGCAATTTTATGAAAAGCGTTAACATGAGCATGAAGAAGCATTGTGTCACCGTGGTGGAAGAAAGGGGTGCCACGGCAACGAATCCGAAAATGGTGCCACGGCAACATATCGGTTCCGATAACTCGATTGAGATATCGGTACAAAGGAAAGCGTGGACGTGAGCGAGTCATGCAAGAAGGTGGGGTGATCCCGGTTACCGGGTTCCCACGGAACGGTGGCATGGCAAAAGAGGGGCATCGCAAGGATGATTCGATCACAGCGGTCGTCACGGGTTATACCTTCGGAACGTTCAAACGGGACGGGTCGAGTCTCGTAGAGGGAAGTAGAGGAAGTTGTCGTACATGGCGTAGGGGGAAGTCGTCGTTCACGTTCGATGGTAGTGGTACATCTCGTCATCGGAAGTAGTGGTACACACGAAGGTAGTCGAACTTGACGGTTCCGTTACACAGGTCTTCGGCGACGGTAGTTGTACACGGCGTGGGGAAGTAGGCGTTCATGTCCCGTGGATGTTCGGGGTCCACAGGGTCTTGGTCGACGGTAGGGGTACACGTCATCGGGTACTTATCGTTTCGGTTCGGTGGTCGTCGGGTCGTAGTGGTACTTGGCGTTTCCGGCGGCGACGGTAGAAGGTACTTGGCGATCGTCGGGGCACTTGTCGCATCATCGTGTAGTCGAACTTGACGGTCCAAAACGTTCATCGGCGGTCGAACTTGGCGGTCTCGGCGGTCGTCGTGGAAATAGTCGTTCTCGTTTCGTAGTCGTACATGTCGGCGGTAGTTGTTCTAGGCAGGAAACAGTAGTTGTACACGGGTCTTGGCGTCGTGGTACTTGGCGTTCAAAACGAGCAACACCAAAAGCCTCGGGTCTTGGCGTCGTTGCCACGGCAGCGGCGGTGCACGTAAACAACAGCGAGGAGGCTGCGGAGGTGGACCATGTGGCTGGCAGGTCGCACGCTTAGCAACACTGTGCGAGATGACGAAGGCCTCGGGCATGAAGGCTGGCGTTGAACAAGGAAGGGGCCGGCGGGGTGGGGTTGCATCTAAGCGATCCGTGTCGGCGAGGGATGGAACTTCGATGGGGCGGAGCAGCGGTTGGTGGCGGAGCTAGGCTTCACCGGGCGGGGGCCTCGGGCGCGGGGGGTTGATCGCGAGGGGAGGGAGAGAGATGGGATCGAGGAAAGGGAGATCGGGCGTGGCGTCCTCTGGCGCACTGGAGAGGAGCGAAGGAGGAGGAGGAGGATCGAGGGAGATGGGGGTTCGGGCTAGGGTTACTGGTGAGTGGGCCTTGGCCTCCGGGGCAAATGGGCGGCCTGGTTTGCTGGTTAGGCTGCGGGCAAGAGGCGGTTTGGATGGTCGCGCCTAAGAGGCCTGGCTGGCGCTCTCTCTATTCTTTAAATTAACAGAGAACTGGAAGAAAGGAAAGAGAGAAGAAAAGGTTTAGAGGAAGAATTTGGGCATGCGGGTAAATTTCCGGACTGCATAAAAATATGCTCGTTCAAGAAAATAGAAAGAGGCATGATTGAAAGATTTAAATTCAAACACATTTGAATTTAATTCAAATGGGTTTGAACTAGGACTAGGATTCCGCAGTGTCCAAAATGTTCGGATTTTTGGTGGAGCTCCGGAAAATGATAGAATAATAATGGCAAGGTTTGGGGACCAAACTTGAAGTAGAAAGGGCATTGGAATTATTTTGCAAGTGTGTTAAGATCAATTCCAAATAAATGGAATAAATTATAATAGCTCCATAACTATTAGGAGGATATGTTATAAAGAGAAAACACCATGTGAATTCCCTCGATTTAAATGGATCGAAAAATCCATACAATTTATTTAGAAGAGTTTTAAAAATTAATGATATAATGCCATGATGACATGATGCAATGCAAAAACAAAACAAACCACACGACAAAACTCGGAAACCCTGGAAGGCAACTGAAGCTCCGGTCTTGGGGCGTCACAAAGGCGCCCTGGCAGCAGGAGGCGAGATAAAGAAAGCGACCCGTGTAGTTTTGTGATCCTTAGTATTGTATTGTGCAATATAAAAGAGAACTCAGTTTGTCTCGAGAATACACAGCTATAAAACATGTCAATACGGTACGTGAGGTACCATCAATGTCAGCTTTTAGTTAGATGGTACATGGGTTTGCATACATGTGCTGCCATTCTCTCTCTTCTCTCTCCCATACTAATTCATCCATTTATTTCACCTTTGCTAACTTAAAGCATTCATATCTCTTAAACCAAAATTAAACTTTTTTATATATATTTAAACTCTTGTCACAAAGACCTTTCAAACAAGACCGATTTTGGATATTTTAAGTCGGTTTAAAATCCATGTAACATATTTCACATAAATCATATCTATTTGAATTTCATATTTTGGAAAACCATATTTCACTATTTTCAAATAAACTGTTACACACTTGAAAATAATCAGTTTCACAAGATGACATTTTGGTTTCATATTGTTTTTATTTTCAGAACCCACATTTCACTTTTGGTAAGCTTATTTCACAAAAATCATATTTATTTCAGTTCCACATTTTTGGAATAACATATCTCACTATTTTGAAATAAACTATTATATATTTCAAAATAATCATTTTCATAAGTTGATATTTCAGTTTCATGTTGTTTTCATTTTCAAATTGCCATTTCACTTTTCACGAGCATGTTTCAGAAAAATCATATCTATTTCAATTGCACATTTTTGAAAGAACATATTTCATAATTTTAAAATAAATTGTTTCACATTTCAAATAACGGGTTTCACAAATTAACATTTTAGTTCCATATTGTTTTCACTTTCAGAACATGAATTTCACTTTCCACTAGCTTGTTCCACAAAAAACACATATATTTCAATTGGACATGTTTGAAATAACATGTTTCACTCTTTTGAAATAAACTGTTACACATTTGAAAATAATTGGTTTCACAAATTAACATTTTAGTTTCATATTGTTTTCACAATTTTCACAAATTAACATCTTAGTTTCATATTGGTTTCACAAAATAATTGTTACAAATTTTGAAATAAACTTTGACACATTTCACAATTTTCAACTTCACAAGTTGAGATTTTAGTTTCACCTTTTTTCACTTTCAATAGGTGCATTTTACTTTTCACCGGCTTGTTTCACAAAAATTCACATCTATTTCAGTTGCACATTTTTTAAATAACATATTATACTCTTTTGAAATAAAATATTACACATTTCCAAACAATTAGTTTGACTAGTTGACATTTGAGTTTCATATTCGGGTTAAACAGGTTTGTGTGAAAAATGTTATTTTCACATATTTCTAGTGAAATAGATTTGTTTCAATTTTTTCTAGTGAAATGAGTTTATTTCACATATGAAATGTGAAACCTAAAAAATTATATGTGTTCGAAATGTATCCAAAATTGGTCTAGCTTTAAAGCTCTTGACGCCAGAAGTCCAAATATATAAAAGTTTTAAAAACAGATCTATAGTTTAAAAGATATGGTTGATTTAAATTGTCTAAGAGGAAATAAAGTCTATGGATTTGTTCTGCGTACTTTGGGGTCCATTATGCTGCCGCTGATTTGACTAAAAAGAAAGATACAAAAAATATACTAGTGTTATACATTTAGGTGGGCCATAGAGTCTCACGAATCTCAGAAAAAGTGGATGGTCTCAGATGTACCGGTACATGCAGGAACCGCGGAAAATGACTTTGCGCTGTCTTGCCTTGTCCAACTCTTTTCCATTTTTTCTATTTTGCGACCATTGTCCAGTTGCTTACAACTTCTAATATTTCTTACATTCATGAAGTGATTTGTATTTTACTGACCCTTTTCCTGTATATTTTTTTCTTCAAAAAGCCAGTGTGGTCACTTTATTCATAGGATAAAAAAGCTACTCCCTCCAACAGTTAATATGGAGTATTAAACCAGCGATAATTAATATGAACCACAGGGCCAACAAGGAAGAGAGAGGAGTGGAGGAGGATAACGAGTTGACGATTGATGACAAAAGTGTTATTCTGACTCCCGAGCTTAAATGCTTGCTCATGAACAGTAAAATCAAAGAAAATAGTAAAAAAAAAAACAAAAAAAATTGTGTTAAAGTTCAACAAATGTTTTTTATTCTTGCAAAATTTCAGAACAAAATGACATTAAAGGAAGGCGTTGCAAAAAAATCAGCACTCCAAAATATTTTTAAAACTAGCATTTTTTGAACATTGATTTTGCTTTTTTTGCCATGACTTCCATGAATGTCATTTTGTGTTGAAATTTTGCAACCATACAAAACATTTGTCAAAGTTAACCACAAAAAAGTTCAGAAGTTTTTAACCTTTTTTGTAAAAAAATAATCAATTTTACTGTTCATAAGGGAGAATTTGAGCTCGGGAGTAGATACTACATGTCCGATTGACGAGTCCTATAGAATCTTCATCTCTCGTAATAGTAACGATACAGAGAAAGGCATACCAGCAGCAAAAAAATAAGGAAGATATAATAAACGGTTGTACCTATGTATACTGTCCATGCCGTAACTACCAAGCACCCACGACCTTAGTTGTCGCCAGAGAAGGGGAGCACCCAAAGCTGGTCCACATCTTGGCGCCAAAGAACCCCGCCAGGAGGCGTTAACGAGCAGCAATAGGCTGGTAGCCACCAACCCCAAAAGCCTAGATCTAAACCGATAAGGAGCATCGGCCGAAGGAGCCCTCCGAGCCTCTTCAACGCCGGATTTGGGGCCAACGCCAATCCACCCTTCACCTGGAATCCTCCACCGTCTTCTGCATATTCGCAACAGTCATCACCACCACCATCCAAGAGCAGCCCATCCCTGCCATCACGCCAAGGAGCATCGCCAGATCGAAGTTGCCCCACCATTTTGGACTCCACACGCCTCTCTTAGGCACTAGCAACACCTCCGACGAGCAGGAGCATGGGCTGGAAGACCATTATTCCTACGAGCATCATTAGCATCAGCCCTGCCATGACACCGATAGAGGAAACTCGGCAAACCTAGAAACCTAGGGCTACCGCACGCTCGAACAAGAAACATGGTCTCCCCTCCCCCTCACGACGCCAAGACAGTGATAGGAGAGAACGGGAAGCGGAGGAATCACCGGTGACGCCCTTGGATCTGGATTAACCGCTGATTCCTGTTAATCGCGAGAGGAAAAAGTTCTTGGCAAAACGGGAGCGATAGGCTTTTGTCATGCCTTAATCTTCATCTATATCTACTACTTAAAAAGAATGTAAGGTTTCATGTTTTACTTTTCTTCCCATCACCCCTTCATACAACCTTCCATGTATGATAATCAATCACCTTAATTTACTTATCTAACCAATTTCACTTCAATATACTTAACAAAATTCCAATCAAACTACAAGGAAAATCACGGGCATGATTTGATAAACATTTATTTACAAAAATGGCATTAACATGGGTAGGTTAATCACAAGCTGGCGTACTAAAATATTTATATCCCATTGCAATGCATGGGCATTGTCCTAGTCAATATGAAAAAGGTTGGTGTCTAAAAATGGTTTTAGGCTAGGACAGAGAAGATTTTAGGTCGCTGTTGTCAAATTGATGCGGATTGTTTTTGACCTTCTTCAACTATGTTAAACATTTTTGGTATGTTCAACACAATCAATTTGAAACAAAATAATATCAAACTAGTGTCAAATAAACCTGGAATAAATAAAACAAAATTAATACTTAATTATTACATAGTTCATCAATTCACATGTTTAAATTAAACACACTTGTTCATCACACATAAAACATCATAACTATGCAGAGGTCGGGATGATCCTCCTTTTCTAGATGAAAAATCACACATGACACAAAATTCATCACAAATGACATGAAATATAGAGGTAGAATTGGTGGTCTTATTGCCCATTCAACGTCTACCGCCCTTCGATGAGATTATTTTAAGATCTGCATGAATATTTGCATCTCTATTTTATGGTGAACTTGAAGAAAGCGTTGGATGTGGTATTTCCTTCTAATTGGACGCACCACTTTTCTCATGAATTCAAAGGAGAGACCCAATCTTGATCACACTCATTCTCTGTGATCATATTTTTCAAGATAGTGGTAACAGTCATGATGTACCAATGGATTTCTTGATTCCAAAACATAGTTGGTCCATGCATAATAGCAAATTGGCCTTGTAAAATATCATAAGCCCTCTCCACATCCTTTTTTGGCAGCTGCTTGAGCATTATGAAAGTGATGTTCTTTCTTACCTTGGGGGCTTGAAATTGCTTTCACAAATGTTGCCCATTCAGGATAAATCTCATCTGCTAGGTAGTATCCCATGATGTATGTGCGACCGTTTGCTTGAAACTCCATTGGTGGTGGTTCCCCGTTGGCTAACTGCACAAAGAGTGGTGATCGGTGAAGCACAGTGAGGTCATTGCAAGATCCAGGCATTTCAAAATAGGCATGCTAAAATCACGTCTCCTGATCTGTCACATCCTCAAGAACAATGGTGGCATCTTTCACATGGCCTTTAAACTGTCCATGCCATGCCACGGGACAGTTCTTGCACCTCAAGTGCATGCAATTAATTGAGCCAAGCATAACTGGAAACTGATACGGCTCTAACGTATCTATAAATTTTTGTTGTTCCATGCTATTATAGTATCAATCTTGGATATTTTATATAACTTTTTGTGTTATTTTATATCATTTTTGGGACTAACCTATTAACCCATGCCTAGTGCCAGTTGCTATTTTTTTGCTTGTTTTTGGTTTTCCAGAAAATCAGTACCAAACGGAGTCCAAACGCCACGAAACTTTTTGACGATTTTTCTGGACAAAAGAGACCCTAGAAGCTTCAGGAGGAGACTAGACGACAAATGAGGAGATGGAAAGGCAACAAGGCACACCCTGGGAGAGCCCTATTTCCTTGTGGGGAACTTGTGGCTCCTTCTGACCTTTATACGCTGCCGCAAGTTTCTGTTCTTCGCGATCCCATCTGGAGGCCTTTTTGGGTACCTGCCAGAGAGGGAATCGATCATGGAGGGCTTCTACATCATCCTTGTTGCTTTTCGATGATGCCTCGGTAGTTTACCACAGACCTACGGGTCCATAGCTAGCAGCTAGATGGCTTCTTCTCTCTCTTTGGTCTTCAATACAATGTTCTCCTCGATGTTCTTGGAGATCTGTCTGATGTAATCTTATTTTGCGGTGTGTTTGTTGGGATCCGATGGATTATGGGTTTATGATCTGAATATTTATGATAAGTTATGGATTCTTTTCTGAACTTTATTATGCATGATTTTTATAGCTTTGTATTTCTCTCCGATCTATCCATTTGGTTTGGCCAGCTACATTGATTTATCTTCATTGGGAGAGATGCTTTATAATGGGTTCAATCTTGTGGTGCTCTATATCCCAGTGACAGAAGGGGGCAAGACACGTATTTGTATTGTTTCCATTAAGGGTAAAACGACGGGGTTTATTCATATTGATTGGGTTTACTTTGTCTACATCATGTCATCTTGCTTAAATGTTACTCTGTTTTCATGAACTTAATACCATAGGTGCATGCTGGATATCTGTTGATTGGTGGAGTAATAGTAGTAGACGCAGGCAGGAGTCGGTCTACTTGTTGCGGACGTGATGCCTATATGCATGATCATTTCCTTGAATATCATCATAACTATGCGCTTTTCTACCAATTTCCCGACAATAATTTGTTCGCCACCGTATGCTTTGTGCTCGAGAGAGAAGCCTCTAGTGAAAACTATGGCCCCCGGGTCTACTTTATCATATTACAAAAACCTAAATTCCTTTGCTGTAATTTTGCTTATTTCATATTGTTTTGCAGTTTATCCATCTACCTATACAAGATTTGATCCTTGCAAGTAACGAGCTCTAGGGGATTGATAACCCTCTTTCCTGTGTTGGGTGCAAGTATTTGCTTTTGTGTGCGCAGGTGATGTTCATGAGGCTTTGCATGATTCTCCTACTGGATTGATACCTTGGTTCTCACTAAGGTAAATACCTATCTCTACTGTGTTGCATCTCCTCTCCTCTTCGGGGAAAATCCCAATGCAGCTCACAAGTAACAAGAAGAAATTCTGGCGCCGTTGCCAGGGAGACATCATCAAAACCTATCAAGTATCTTCGCACAAACTATCATCTACTTGTTGTACTTCTTATTTTCCTTTTTATTTGTCTTTGCCTCCCATTTTCATCTCCCCCACCTATCATAAAAATTACAAAAACACAAAAATATTTTCGTTTGCTTGTTTTCTTGAAATAGTCATGTCAAACCCAAAAATAGAAAGGAAAAGTAAAGACATATGGATCCTCACCCGCTTGCTAATCTTTCCAAACTTGCTGCATGTTATAAACCAATAGCTAAAAATGAAGAAGTGATAGAAGAAAATGCTATTGTGATACATCTATTGAATAAAAAGCATGATTGAAATTGTGTTAGTGTAATTTTTACGAATGTCAATTGTGCTAATGGTCAAGATTGGGGTGATAATTATGATGCTTCTTATGATCTTGAAAATTTATTTAAGCTTCATGATGAATATGTCATTGATAATAATGTTTGCAATAATATTGAATGCGGGTTTGGAAGAGAGTCAACTTTAGGTAAAAAGAATCCCACATATTTGGAGAGTGTTCAATCTTATGAAAATTTTGATAAAGGTGGGTTTGGAGTGGTCATGGCTTTAGTTGATGTTAATCCCACTATCTTGGAAGATTATAAGACTTGCATGCATTTGGATCATAATAAGAATGTTTCACATGATATTTATATTGTTGAGTTTGATTATGATCCTACATGTAATTATTCTGGGAAAGAAAAATATGGTTGTAGAAATATTCATGTTACTAAATTACCTCTTGTTATGTTGAGATTGTCAATGTTTTATTCTTCTCCCTTGCATATGCTAGATATTTCTTGTATTGATAATTTGTTTGATTATAAAATACCTATGCATAGAAAGTATGTTAGACTTAAATATGTTTGTCGCATCTTTTATGATGTTTATTATCTTTCATGTGAGCATCTATAAAATCTCAAGCCTATCTTAATGGCTATAAAGAAAGAGCTTGTTTGGAGACAACCCAATAGTTATCATTTTTTCTTGAGTGTTCACAGAATTAGGCTACGGTTATGATTGCGTTTTTATGTTTTAATTAGTATTTGTGCCAAGTAAAGCCTTTGGGGCGATTTGGTTCATAGTTGACTTGATTTTGTGAAAAAGCAGAAACTTTTGCGCCCAATACGGGAATTTTCATAATTCACTGGAACGTGGTAAAATTCTAATTTTTTTACAGATGATTGCTATACGAATTTCCCAAGTTGTCCTAATTTTTCAGATTTTTGGAGTTGGAGAAGTATAGTCATTATTCAGATCCTTACACACTGTTCTATTTTAGACATATCACTACTAGAAAATACCTTATAGATAGATGCTTACCAGTAGCGTGGGCTATAAACCCACTCTACTACTAAGTTGATAGTAGTAGCGCGGGGTATAAAACCCGCGCTACTACTAAGTGGTCTCCACTGTTCCCCCCGGGACAAGCCGTAGTAGTTGCGCGGGTTATAAACCCACGCTACTACTAAGTTGATAGTAGTAGCATGGAGTATAAACCACACCCTACTACTAAGTGGTCTCCATCGTGCCCCCGGGGACAGGTTATAGTAGTAGCGTGGGGTATAAACCCAACGCTACTACTATTGACAAACCAACACATGTATACACATAGCACGCGGATACCCAAACCCAGACCCACACTCTCTCGATTCCCCTTCTCCCTCCCACCCATGATGCCCTTCCTCACCCACCGCCACTACCGGCCTCACACCTATATCACTGGTACAACGAGGTGCTATACAAATGATTTTTAACCCCTTTCCGCGACGACATTTGCAACCGTCGCCTAGTGAGTGAAGGCGATAGGGGGGTCCTTCCCACACAACCCAGAAACCGTCGGGGATATGCCCTCCTGGCACACACGCTCGTCAAAATGAGTTCGTGTGCGACCGGCGAGCGCTCAAATACGGAAATACGTACAGTAGAGCTAAAAAATACAATTATACAGGCGAAATTGTTTCCGGTCGCAAGTACATCCCACATAATGAGTCCCGCTAAACGCTTCCGTTCGTATGTACATCCCACACAGTCGCTCCAAGGAAAAAGTTTCCGTTCACAGGTACATCACACACAATTTCCCCATTAAATCGTTTGTGATACAGACGATATTAACAATTTTATCGTTTGCGTTATTGAATGCATCACACACGGTGCGCAAAAGAAACTGTGTGGCAAAGGCTATACATCACACATATTTTTTATGTCGTAAACGTTTGCGCAAGGTGGCCTAACACAAACAGATTTCAAGAGAAGGTCGTATGTGATTGTTCATTAATCCAACACGGTTTATTCATAGAAACTGTGTGCGTTATTGAATGCATCACACACGGTGTTTTCTCAATAACCGTTTGCAATAGAAAAACCCAATTAGCAGGCTAATTATCCGATTATTAATAATCCATTTATTAATCTAATTTACATTTCATATTAAGCACACAATATATTTCATTTTCATAATTGAAATACATCAGAGTATGCTATGTCTTGAGCTTGCGTTGCTTTTCCCCGAAGAGGAGAGGATGATGCGGCACAGTAGCGTAAGTATTTCCCTCAGTTTTTAGAACCAAGGTATCAATCCAGTAGGAGGCCACGCACAAGTCCCTCGTACCTGCACAAAACGATAGCTACTCGCAACCAACGTGATTAGGGGTTGTCAATCCCTTCACGGTTACTTACGAGAGTGAGATCTGATAGAGATAATATTTTTGGTATTTTTGGTATAAAGCTGCAAAGTGAAAAGTAAAAGGCAAAGTAAAACAAAGCAAGTATAAAAGTGATGGAGATTGATATGATGAGAATAGACCGGGGCCATAGGTTTCACTAGTGGCTTCTCTCAAGAGCATAAGTATTCTACGGTGGGTGAACAAATTCTTGTTGAGCAATTGATGAATTGAGCATAGTTATGAGTATATCTAGGTATGATCATGTATATAGGCATCACGTCCGTGACAAGTAGATCGAAACGATTCTGCATCTACTACTATTACTCCACTCATCGACCGCTATCCGGCATGCATCTAGAGTATTAAGTTAAAAACAGAGTAACGCATTAAGCAAGATGACATGATGTAGAGGGATAAATTCATGCAATATGATAAAAACCCCATCTTGTTATCCTCGATGGCAACAATACAATACATGCCTTGCAACCCTTTACATCCATTGGGCAAGGACACGCAAGATTGAACCCAAAGCCATGCACTTCTCCGTTGCAAGAACTACCAATCTAGTTGGCCAAACCAAGCGGATAATTGAAGAGACTTGCAAAGATAACTCAATCATACATAAAAGAATTCAGAGAAGATTCAAATATTATTCATAGATAAGCTGGATCATAAACCCACAATTCATCTATCTCAACAAACACACCGCAAAAAGAAGATTACATCGAATAGATCTCCATGGGAGAGGGGGAGAACATTGTATTGAGATCCAAAAAGAGAGAAGAAGCCATCTAGCTACTAGCTATGGACCCGAAGGTCTGAAGTAAACTACTCACACTTCATCGGAGAGGCTATGGTGTTGATGTAGAAGCCCTCCGTGGTGGATGCCCCCCCGTGAGCTCGGAACAGGCCCCAAGATGGGATCTCGTGGATACAGGAAGTTGCGGCGATGGAATTAGGTTTTTGGATCCTGTTCTGATCGTTTGGGGGTACGTAGGTATATATAGGAGGAAGGAGTACGTCGGTGGAGCAACAGGGGCCCCACAAGGCAGGGGGCGCGCCCCCACCCTCGTGACCGCCTCTTTGGTTCCTTGGCGTAGGGTCCAAGTCTCCTGGATCATGTTCGGTGAGAAAATCACGTTTCCGAAGGTTTCATTCCGTTTGGACTCCGTTTGATATTATGTTTCTTCGGAACACTGAAAAAGGCAAAAAACAACAATTCTGGGCTGGGCCTCCGGTTAATAGGTTAGTCCCAAAAATAATATAAAAGTGGAAAATAATGCCCATTATAGTCCAAAACAATATATAAAGTAGCATGGAGCAATCAAAATTATAGATACGTTGGAGGCGTATCGAGGCATCTAAGCTTAATTCCTGCTCGTCCTCTAGTAGGTAAATGATAAAAAGAGAATTTTTGATGCGGAGTGATACTTTGGCATAATTTCAATGTAAATCTTCTTAATTGTGGTATGAATATTCAGATCCGAGAGATTCAAGACAAAAGTTCATATTGACATAAAAAATAATGATACTTCAAGCATACTAACTAAGCAATTATGTCTTCTCAAAATAACATGGCCAAAGAAAGTTCATCCCTACAAAATCATATAGTTAGGCTATGTTTCATTTTCGTCACACAAAGATGTTCCAAACTTCTATACCCCCGATGACAAGCCAAGAAATTGTTTCATACTTAAATAATCTCAAACTTTTTCAACCTTCACGGAATACATGAGCGTGAGCCATGGATATAGCACTATGGGTGGAATAGAATATGATGATGGGGATTGTGTGGAGAAGACAAAAAAAGGAGAAAGTCTCACATTGACGAGGATAATCAACGGGCTATGGAGATGCCCATCAATTGATGTCAACATGAGGAGTAGGGATTGCCATGCAACGGATGCACTAGAGCTATGAATGCTCAACAAAAGAAAACTAGTGGGTGTGCATCCAACTTGCTTGCTCATGAAGACCTAGGGCCTTTTGAGGAAGCCCATCGTAGGAATATACAAGCCAAGTTCTATAATGAAAAATTCCCACTAGTATAAAAAGACAACTTATGAGACTCACTATATGAAAAACATGGTGCTACTTTGAAGCACAATATATGAGACTCACTACATGAAGAACAAGGTGCTACTTTGAAGCACAATATATGAGACTCACTACATGAAGAACAAGGTGCTACTTTGAAGCACAAGTGTGGAAAAAGAGATAGTAGCATTGCCCTTTTTATTTATTTTCTTTTTTTGGGCCTTTCTTTTTTTATTTTTGGCCTTTCTCTTTTTTTGGGGAAATGCTCTAATAATGATGATCATCACACTTCTATTGATTACGACATAAGGATTACAACTCGAAACTAGAACAAGGTATGACTCTATATGAATGCCTCCGGCGGTGTACCAGGATGGTGCAATGAATCAAGAGTGACATGTATGAAAAATAATGCATGGTGGCTTTGCCACAAATACGATGTCAACTACATGATCATGCAATGGCAATATGACAAAAGTAAAGTATGTCATGATGATGATGAGCGGAACGGGGAAAGTTGCATGGCAATATATCTCGGAATGGCTATGGAAATGCCATAATAGGTAGGTATGGTGGCTGTTTTGAGGAAGATATAAGGAGGTTTATGTGTGATAGGCGTATCATATCACGGGTTTGGATGCACCGTGAAGTTTGCACCAACTCTCAAGGTGAGAAAGGGCAATGCAGTATCGAAGAGGCTAGCAAAGGCGGAAAGGTAAAGTGCGTATAATCCATGGACTCAACATTAGTCAAAAGAACTCATATACTTATTGCAAAAATTTAGAAGTCATCAAAAATCAAGTACTACGCGCATGCTCCTAGGGGGATAGATTGGTAGGAAAAGACCATTGCTCGTCCCCGACCGCCACTCATAAGGATGCACAAGCCAGGTACACTTCATGTTTCAAATTTGTTACACAACTTTAACCATACGTGCATGCTACGGGATTTGCAAACTTCAACACAAGCATTTCTCAAATTCACAACTACTCAACTAGCACGACTTTAATATTATCACCTCCATATCTCAAAACAATTATCAAGCATCAAACTTATCTTAGTATTCAACGCACTCAAAAGAAAGTTTCACATATCTTGAATACCAAGTATATTAATATTAAGCAAATTACCATGCTATTAACGACTCCCAAATTAATCTAAGTGAAGCATGAGAGATCAATAGTTTCTTTAAAACAAATCCACCACCGTGCTCTAAAAGATCTAAGTGAAGTACTAGAGCAAAAATTATCACGCTCAAAAGATATAAGTGAAGCACTATGATCAAAACTATCAAGCTCAAAAAATATAAGTGAAGCACATAGAGTATTCTATCAAATTCCAATTCATGTATGGCTCTATCAAAAGATGTGTACAGCAAGGATGATTGTGGTAAACTAACAAGCAAAGACGCAAATAATACAAGACGCTCAAAGCAAAACACTTATCATGTGGTGAATAAAAATATAGCTCCAAGTAAATTACCGATGGAAGTGGACGAAAGAGGGGATGCCTTCCGGGGCATCCCCAAGCTTTGAATTTTTGGTGTCCTTGGATTATCTTGGGGGTTCCATGGGAATCCCCAAGCTTAGGCTCTTGTGACTCCTTGTTCCATAATCCATCAAATCTTTTACCCAAAACTTGAAAACTTCACAACACAAAACTCAATAGAAATCTCGTGAGCTCCGTTAGAGAAAGAAAACAAAATACTACTTTAAGATACTATAATGAACTCATTATTTATTCATATTGGTGTTAAACCTACTGTATTCCAACTTCTATATGGATCATAAACTATTTTACTAGCCATAGATTCATCAAAATAAGCAAACAACACACGCAAAACAGAATCTGTCAAAAACAGAACAGTCTATAGTAATATGTAACTAACGCAAACTTCTGGAACTCAAAAAATTATACCAAAATTATACGACCTGGAAAATTTGTTTATTGATCAGCAGAAATTGGAGTCAATATTTTATCACGTTCTGGTGATTTTTTAAAATTCGGGCACTGAGCGCAAAGTTTCTGGAAATTAAAGCAAGATCAAATAACTATCATCCAAGAAGATCCAATAGGTTTAACTTGGCACAAACACTAATTAAAAGATAAAACCACATCTAAACAGAGGCTAGATGGATTATTTATTACTAAGCAGCAAGGAAAAATATTGGGTTGTCTCCCAACAAGCGCTTTTCTTTAAAGCCTTTTAGCTAGGCATTGATAATTTTAATGATGCTCACATGAAAGACAAGAATTGAAGCACAAAGAGAGCATCATAAAACACGTGACAAACACATCTAAGTCTAACATACTTCCTATGCACAGGCATATTATAGGCAAACAAATTATCGTAGCAAGCAAAAACTAGCATATGCAAGGAAGCGGAAAGGAACAATAACAATCTCTACATAACGAGAGGTAATTTAGTAACATGAAAATTTCTATAACCATATTTTCCTCTCTCATAATAATTACATGTAGGATCATAGGCAAATTCAACAAAATAGCTATCAAAAAGTATATTCTCAACATGATCCACATGCATGCAAAGTTGATACTCTTCCAAAATAGTGGGATTATCATTAACTAAAGTCATGACCTTTCCAAACCCACTTTTATCAAAAACTTCATAAGATTGAACATTCTCCAAATATGTGGGATCTAAAGTTGACACTCTTCCGAACCCACTTTCAATATTATTGCAAAAAATATTATCAATCTCATATTCATCATGGGGCTTAAATAAATTTTCAAGATCATAAGAAGAATCACCCCAATCATGATCATTGTAACAAGTAGTAGACATATCAAAACTAGCATCCCCAAGCTTAGGGTTTTGCATCTTATTAGCACAATTGACATCAAAAGAATTTATAATAAAATCATTGCAATCATGCTTTTTATTCAAAGATCTATCGTGAGTCACTTCACGGATTTCAGGCAAAACCTTATAAAGATAATCTAGTGCATCCAAATCACTAGGAATTGGTTCATCATAATTGGATCTATTAAAAAGATTGGCAAGCGGATGAGGATACATACATATTAGCTACTCTGTTTAGGAATAAATACCCAACTATTTCAACCAAACAAGCAAACGAGCCAAGTAAGACATAAAGGCGAACGGAAAAGAGAGGCGAATAAAGCGGCAAGGGTGAAGTGGGGAGAGGAAAAGCGAGAGGCAAATGGCAAATAATGTAATGTGAGAGATAGGGATTGTGATGGGTACTTGGTATGTTGACTTTTGCGTAGACTCCCGACAGCGGCGCCGAAATCCTTCTTGCTACGTCTTGAGCTTGCGTTGGTTTTCCCGAAGAGGAGAGGATGATGCAGCACAGTAGCGTAAGTATTTCCCTCAGTTTTTGAGAACCAAGGTATCAATCCAGTAGGAGGCCACGCACAAGTCCCTCGTACCTGCCCAAAACAATAGCTACTCGCAACCAACGCGAATAGGGGTTGTCAATCCCTTCACGGTCACGTACGAGAGTGAGATCTGATAGAGATAATATTTTTGGTATTTTTGGTACAAAGATGTAAAGTGAAAAGTAAAAGGCAAAGTAAAACAAAGCAAGTATAAAAGTGATGGAGATTGATATGATGAGAATAGACCCGGGGGCCATAGGTTTCACTAGTGGCTTCTCTCAAGAGCATAAGTATTCTACGGTGGGTGAACAAATTACTGTTGAGCAATTGACAGAATTGAGCATAGTTATGAGTATATCTAGGTATGATCATGTATATAGGCATCACGTCCGTGACAAGTAGATCAAAACGATTCTGCATCTACTACTATTACTCCACTCATCGACCGCTATCCAGCATGCATCTAGAGTATTAAGTTAAAAATAGAGTAACGCCTTAAGTAAGATGACATGATGTAGAGGGATAAATTCATGCAATATGATAAAAACCCCATCTTGTTATCCTCGATGGCAACAGTACAATACGTGCCTTGCAACCCTTTACATCCTTTGGTAAGGACACAAGATTGAACCCAAAGCCATGCACTTCTCCATTGCAAGAACTACCAATCTAGTTGGCCAAACCAAACGGATAATTCGAAGAGACTTGCAAAGATAACTCAATCATACATAAAAGAATTCAGAGAAGATTCAAATATTATTCATAGATAAGCTGGATCATAAACCCACAATTCATCGGTCTCAACAAACACACCGCAAAAAGAAGATTACATCGAATAGATCTCCACGAGAGAGGGGGGAACATTGTATTGAGATCCAAAAAGAGAGAAGAAGCCATCTAGCTACTAGCTATGGACCCGAAGGTCTGAATTAAACTACTCACACTTCATCGGAGAGGCTGTGGTGTTGATGTAGAAGCCCTCCGTGGTGGATGCCCCCTCCGGCGGAGCTCCGAAACAGGCCCCAAGATGGGATCTCATGGATACAGGAAGTTGCGGCGGTGGAATTATGTTTTTGGCTCCTGTTACGATCGTTTGGAAGTGCGTAGGTATATATAGGAGGAAGAATACGTCGGTGGAGCAACAGGGGCCCACGAGGCGGGGCGCGCCTTGGGCGCCCCACCTCGTGACCGCATCTCTGGTTCCTTGGCGTAGGGTCCAAGTCTCTTGGATCACGTCCGGTGAGAAAATCACGTTTCCGAAGGTTTCATTCTGTTTGGACTCCGTTTGATATTTTGTTTCTTCGAAACACTGAAAATGGCAAAAGACAGCAATTCTGGGCTGGGCCTCCGCTTAATAGGTTAGTCCCAAAAATAATATAAAAGTGGAAAATAAAGCCCATTATAGTCCAAAACAATAGATAAAGTAGCATGGAGCAATCAAAAATTATAGATACGTTGGAGACGTATGAGAGTACAACATCGTATAGCTTCAACACTCAGCTACCCCATTACACAACTACACCAGCACCAAGTTTCACATGCAACATCTATAACCTTTTGAAATTAGCATCATAGACGGTACATGGACAGATGTATCTCATCTAGAAAACTACTGAAGCAGAAGGCGAATGTTGAGCCTTCATTGATGTTGAAGGTCTTTGTAACTTTAGGCCATTTCCTATGGATGATTGACCGTCCATCCTTCGTCCTCTTCAGGAACACTTCAATATTGAACCATGGGTGTTGTATGAATACCTTCCTCGCCTCCTGACCATACAGGTGGTTTGAGAGGTAATCATCAGTGAACTGCTTTGGAAAGGCCCGAAAACAAGGATGTGCATAAATATCTTCTCTATATTGGAAATGGGGCAAAGGAATAAAAAAGGCAAGGTATAATAGTTAGTACCATCCTGTAGTGAACTGATGTCTTCTTCATTGTGGAGACAAAGATCTTGTTGTTTTTTGTCGCTAATTTCTTTATCCTAACAATCTTTCTGAGTTTCTTGACTTGACTGATATTCATGGACAACTCATTTCCCCATATGTAAAAAGGATCGAACAGTGGGTCAAAACCTCTGACAGCAGGACCTACATGTGCAAGACCAAATTGTTAAAAACCTAAATATTAGAATGGTTCCTGCAATTGCACAGTAATGTGCTATTAGACAATGGACCATGCATGTGCTAATCTCGATTGTAAACCTCAGTGCTTCCCATTGTTTCCCTGCAACACATATAAGGTAGTTAGTCATCAGGTCAAGTAAGGGTTCACATGCTATCAGTAAAATATGTTGATTGAGGGAGTCCCGGATTAGGGGGTGTCCGGATGGCCGGACTCCTGGACTATGAAGATACAAGATTGAAGACTTCGTCCCGTGTCCGGATGGGACTTTCCTTGGCGTGGAAGGCAAGCTTGGCGATACGGATATGTAGATCTCCTCCCATTGTAACTGAATCTGTGTAACCCTAGCCCTCTCCGGTGTCTATATAAACTGGAGGGTTTTAGTCCGTAGGACGAACAACAATCATACCATAGGCTAGCTTCTAGGGTTTAGCCTCTCTGATCTCGTGGTAGATCTACTCTTGTACTACCCATATCATCAATATTAATCAAGCAGGAGTAGGGTTTTACCTCCATCGAGAGGGCCCGAACACTGGGTAAAAACATCGTGTCCCTTGTCTCCTGTTACCATCCGCCTAGACGCACGTTCGGGACCCCTACGAGATCCGCGGTTTGACACCGACATTGGTGCTTTCACCGAGAGTTCCGCTGTGCGCCGCCATCGGGAAGGATGCCTCATCCGTCTTTAAAGACGGCTTTGTTGCTAAAGGAGCTTTGGCTATCGGCCAAACTCTCCGGCTAAGCGGTTTTCTTATGACCGCTGTTCGGCCGGCGCACCGACGATGATTTCTCGGGTCATCGAAAGCAATCTTCACGTCAACTCGGAACTCGCCGAGCAGTTAGATCCGATGGAGCTCTCTTCCTTAAACGAGCTCTTGGATCACATCGCCGCATACAGGAGTCGCTCTGAGACTACGATCGATTGGGCCTAAACCCGATCCAGAGAGATTAACTCTCCCTGGGTCACCCATCACGTTGCGGTGGTGGAGGAACAATCGACAAGCCTTCATCTATCTTAAGGACTAGTTATGTCCGGTTCCCGATCCCTCCAAGCCGGATACCCTTGAAGGGAGGGCGTCACTCAAGCCACGAACCTAAAGTCAGGCAGCAGGCTAGATTCATTGGACAACATCCAAGAACCCAATCTTCCGAGTTCGGAAACTCCTTGGCCCCTGAGTCTCAGATTGGGCGAGGTTCCGGATTTAATTCCACCCGCCCACCCAAACATAAGCGATCTATCCCAAATTCGGCAAGAGCCCGCAAAAACAGTACACCATTACTGGGCCAGGTTCCTCCTGGTCATGAACATGATAAAGGTACGGTATTAACAGTCTTCGAGACTTTCGCATCAAATAATATGCGGAAACGAACACTCCGCAGCCTTGCCGAAGTCTACCAAGTAGCAATAACAAACCCATGGAGTGACACGGCTATTACCTTTAATGCCAGTGATGAACCTAAATTCCGAACAGCCCAAGCACCAGCCGCATTGGTCCTCAGTCCAGTAGTGGACGACTTTTGCCTTACCAAGGTACTCATGGACGGTGGCAGCGGATTGAACCTCATTTATGAGGAAACTCTTCGAAAAATGGAAATAGACTTGAGCCGCATTGAGCGAAGCAGCACAACCTTTAGAGGAATAATCCCCAGTCGGGGAGCGCGCTGTACAGGAAAAATAACACTGGATGTGGTGTTCGGCACGCCGGATAATTACAGGTCCGAGGAGGTCACGTTCCAAGTGGCCCCATTCAGCAGAGGATACCATGCTCTATTAGGGCGGGAGGCATTTACAATTTTTCAAGCTATACCCCATTACGGGTACATGAAGCTCAAAATGCCCGGGCCCAACGGAATCATCACTCTTGCTAGTGACCGGACATAGCACTCGCTACGAAAATAAGAAAGCCATGACCGCCCTTGAGGCACTATCCGAAGCCCTAGCGGCCGAGGAACTGACTGCGCTGCGCTCCACGGTGAACAGGGACGACGTGATACTCGATAAAATATCCAAGTCCACCTCTTTTAAACCAGCGGACGAAATAGTCAAATTCCAAGTCCATCCAACGGACCCTACAAAAACGGCCTCCATCGGGGCACAATTAAACCCTGATGTAGACGCCGCACTACGAGAATTCCTACGCGAAAATTGGGACATTTTGCCTGGCACCCTTCAGACATGCCAGAATCCCACGCCGGCTGGCGAGCACAGCCTAAACATCCTAAAAGTTCAAGCCGATCAAGCAGGCCCTTGGCGTTTCTCGAACCTAAGAGACAAGCCATGGTAGAGGAGCTAGCCAAACCATTGGAGGCGGATTCATCGAGATATAAAACATCCGGACTGGCTAGCAAACCTGGTGATGGTACCAAAGAAGGACAAATCCTCGCGCCTATGCGTCGATTTCAAGGACAACCTCCGAACATATGACATCAAGCTTAACCCGGAAAAATGCGTTTTCAGCGTACCAGCTGGAAAGCTCTTGGGCTTCATTGTATCCGGTAGAGGAACTGAAGCAAACCCAACCAAGATCCGAGCTCTGTCACAATTGGATACCCCAAAGGACCTCAAACAAATACAAAAATTGACCGGATGCGTGGCGGCTCTAAGCCGCTTTATCTCCCGCTGGGAGAAAAGGCATTACCCCTTTATCGCCTCCTCCGGCAAGACCGAACACCAGTGAGTGGACGGATGCCGCCATACGACCGGACTCAAGAAATAAAAGCCATATTGGCAACAAACCCGATCTTGGCGGCGCCTATATCACGCCCTCGATGCGGCTATATCTCCCACGTGTCGAAGCACGACTTAGAGGCATAACCGCATTGAAAGCAATGTCGCAAGTGAGGTAATCTTCACACAACCCATGTAATACATAAGGGAAAAGAGATACATAGTTGGCTTACAATCGCCACTTCACACAATACATGAGTAAAACATTACATCATACAGATACAATCAAGGTCCGACTACGGAACCAAAATAAAAGAAGACTACCCCAAATGCTACACAGATCCCCGATCGTCCCAACTGGGCTCCACTACTGATCAACTGAAATGAAACAACACAAAGAACAAGATCTTCATCGAGCTCCTCCTTGAGCTCGGGTGCATCACCTGCACGATTTCATCGGCACCTGCAAACTGGTTTTGAAGTATCTCGTGAGTCACGGGACTCAGCAATCTCACACCCGAGATCAAGACTATTTAAGCTTAAAGGTAGGACAGGGTAGTGAGGTGGAGCTGCAGCAAGCGACTAGCATATATGGTGGCTAACATACGCAAAAGAGAGCGAGAAGAGGAGCAAAGCACGGTCGAACAACTATGATCAAGAAGTGATCCTAGAACAACCTACGTCAAGCATAACTCCAACACCGTGTTCACTTCCCGGACTCCGCCGAGAAGAGACCATCACGGTTACACACGCGGTTGGTGTATTTTAATTAAGATCAACTTCGGGTTTTCTACAACGGACATTAACAAATTCCCATCTTCCACATAACCGCTGGCACGGCTTTCGAAAGTTTAAACCTGCAGGGTGTCCCAACTTAGCCCATGATAAGCTCTCGCGATCAACGAAGAATAGACCTTCTCCCGGGAAGCCCGATCAGTCTCTCGAATCCGGCTACAAGACATTTCACAGCAATAAAACAAGTCCAAGAAGACCTCCCGCGGCCGACACCACGATAGTAGCAGCGTATCTCGTCTCGAGCCACGACCGGATGAGCGAGACGACTGACAACCGACGATACCCCAAGTTGCCTCGGGCGGCACCGCAAGTGGCTCTAGTTTGGACCAACACTTAGACAAGCATTGGCCGGGGGTAAATAAAGATGACCCTCGGGATCGCGACTCCCAAGGGAAAAAGGCTAGGTGAGGCAAATGTAAAACCAATGTTGGGCCTTCTTTGGAAAAGTCTTATTCAAAGCGAACTGTCAAGGGGTCCCATAAATCACCCGACGCGTTAGGGACGCAAAATCCGGGAACATAATACCGATATGACGGAAACTAGGGCGGCAAGAGTGGAACAAAACACGGGCATAAGGCCGAGCCTTCCACCCTTTACCAAGTATATAGATGCATTAATTAAATAAGATATATTGTGATATCCCAACAAGTAAACATGTTCCAACAAGGAACAACATCTCCATGTTCCAACAAGGAACAAACTTCATCTTCACCGCAACTAACAACGCTATAAGAGGGCTGAGCAAAGCGGTAACATAGCCAAACAACGGTTTGCTAGGAAAGGATGGTTAGAGGTTTGACATGGCAATGTGGGTGGCATGATATAGCAAGTGGTAGGCATCGTAGCATAGGCATAGCAAAAGAGCGAGCAACTAGCATAGCAAAGATAGAAGTGATTTCGAGGGTATGGTCATCTTGCCTGAAATCCAAGGAAGAAGATCAAGTCCATGAAGAGGACAAACGAGGCGAGCGAACGAATCCTCACAACTCCGGAACGAACCCGAAGCTAACGGGAGAAGCAAACCGGAAAGAAGCAAACAACATAGTAAACACACAATCATAAACATGGCATGATGCACAAACAAATATGATGCATGTCGGTTTAATGAGGCATGGCATGGCAATATGCACAAACAACACTACAAGTTAAGTGGAGCTCAATATGCAACGAGTTGCACATTGATGAACACCACAACACTTATTTAGTTCTCTCTCGGTTAGGTACTCAACAATATTAAATGTTATTAAACATGGCAAGAGGTGAAGCATAAATAAACTAGCTATTTAGGCAAGTTTAAATGAGGCCGGAAATAAGAAACAACAATTCCGGAAAATCCCCATGAGCAATATTTTAGATTCGGTACTGTTCTGCCCTAAACAAAATTTTAGAGTTGTTAAACAGCAACATAAAGTGGACCATGTTAATCTAGGCATTTTCCACCCCATTTACATATAAAGAACATTTAATTCCGAGTTACGGTTATTTAGTTATGAATTAAAGCATTTTAGCATGGCATATTAGCAAATTAAATAAGCAGCAAGTTAAACATTTTAACATGGGATGAAAATGACATATTATTAATCTACACAATTTTCTGAGCATTTTACATATAAAGTTTGTTTAAATCCGATGCACGGTTAATTAGTTATTACATGCATGAACTCTAGGGACTTTTCTGTAAATCTGAAATTCCCTGGATAATGATAAAATCGCAGGACGGAAAAAAAATAGCAACGGGCCGAATTCTAGTCAGCCCACAAGTGCACAGGAGAGGGGGCCGGGGTTGCTCACCCTCGGCCAAGGCCCACTAAGAGGAAGCAGGCGGGGTGGAGGCTTGACGGCTGGGCCTCCACGGGCCCACGCGGGTCAACGCATAGCGGGCGGTATCGGGCTTCTCCCGACCCGCCCGAGACGAAGCGGCGGCGTGGCCTCCGTGAACAGGGGGGCCGAGCCGGCGAGGGAAACCGGGCGAGGCGGGTCCGCGGGTCGACGAGGCCGAAGGCAGGTCGCCCGCGCTGGGTCCCAACTCCGGCAGATCGAGGCGGAGGTTACCAGATCCGGTCTGGGGATGCGGGGTCGGCGAAGGCTTGACGGGCATCCATCCATGGCGGCGGCGGCGGTGGTGGTTCCCTGCAGGGGCGGGCAGAGAGGGAGGTGAGAAGGTGAGGAAGGAGGAGGAAAGAGGCGGCGCTGCCTCGGGAGTCGCCGGCAGAGGCTCCGGTGGCTCGGGCGATGTAGGGTGGGGCGCAGAGGAGCTCGGGATCGGGCTCCTTCCGATCAGACGAGCGAGGAAGGAGCTCGGGGCTGCGGGCTCACGCTGGGAGCGGCGGGCGCGAGATCCGGCCTGCGTGGGCGGATCTGAGCCAGCGGGCCCTTGGCGATTGAGGCTTGAGGAAGGCGTGGGGAGGACAGTGGCAGCCGGGCATTGGCTGCAGGGGCGCTGGGCTGATGTGGCGCGGCCCGGTTGGTCCGCACTGATGGGCGGCGCCAAGTGGCGGAGGAGGCTGGGGCGCGGAAATGGAGGCGGAGGCGGCGGCTGCAGTTGGGGCGCGGAAAAAGAGGAGGAGGGTAGGACGGCCAGATTTGGAAGGAGAGGGGTTTAAATAGGAAAGAGGGCTAGGGTTTGGTATGGGGGTTTTGGAGCCCTCCGATCTCGATCGGGCGGTTCCGAGACGCGAGGGGGTTAGGTGGGCTGCGGTGGGCTGTGACGAGAGGGTCTGGACTGATAGGAGAGAGAGGAGAAATGCAGCCCGGCACGATTTGGAGACGAAACATCCGAGCGAATATACCGACTACTGATGCCGCTATGTTCAACGGTTGGGCTATCGATGGACTCGAATGCGATTGAAACTTGGCGGCCTGTCTACACTATAATAAGACCGCACGACAAGTTGCAACCCATTCCGAGAACATTTTATGCCACTAATAAAATAATATTTGGAGGTGCAGCGAAGCGCGTGCGAGTGTATCCGGACTCGGAGCGGACAACGGAGAGAACCGGCGGAACCGAACGGATGCAAGTTTTGAAAAACATGCGGATGAAATGCAGATGATGCCATGAGATGAGATGCATAACAAAAACAAAAATGCAAAACAACAGACAAAACCCAACCACGAAGGAAATAATAAATCACATCTCCGGAAAGGGCAAGAGTCGGAGTTACGAATATGGAAAGTTGTATCCGGGGTGTTACAACACTCCACCACTACGAGAGAATCTCGTCCTGAGATCTAGGATGGCACCGGAGGGAAAAGGACGAGGAAGATGAGAGGTAAAACTAAGTTGCTTCTTTGACAAACGAGTGAAACCAAAGAACCTTGAGAGGTTGAACAAAATGAAAGAAAGAAAGCAACGAAGATGAACGAGATTGCAAACAATCCGTTAGAAAAGAGGAACAAGGAACATTACGATAACTTGAAGGTTGAAAAGGCATGAATCAAGAGTTCAATGGACAAGATAGAATTCGAAACCACTCCGTTTAAAACAAGATGAGAGAGGAAGAATTCGGGCAGCACTCCGATTGAACATGGAAGGAATATAACATGAACTAGAGAAGATGGGATGATACTTGATGAAATCAACAACATACTGCCTCCGGAATTATTGAAAAAAAAGCACAAGGGGTAAGAAGGATTTCAGACAGCTCTCCGGTTGAGGAAGGAGGCAAAACTTGATAAGATGAGAGAACTCGAATGAAAACACAACACTCCAGTTAAATGGATAAGCAAGAAAATAACATGATCTTGACAAAACGAGGTGATGGGTGAAGAGAGCAACATCACAATGCCTCCGGAAGAAATAATAGAAGATAGATCATTGGAATAAAAGGGTGGAGAAGAAAATGCCAACTTCTGCCACAAATGAACTTGGAAAAGCACCCTTGCCAAGAAGAATTGAACGGAGTTGTTGGAAAACCAACAACGAAATGAATAAGCTTGTAGTGGGCTTATGGAAAACATCTCACAATTATGAGGTGAGCTTCTGCCACCAACGGAAACAATTGATTGGATTTATATCAACAAGGTGACGAGAAACTTATTTCACCGAGAGGACAAATGAAGAACTTGGGTCCTTTATAAGCACCATAAATAGCAACAATCCTTAGGGAAAGCTTTAGGTGAAATATAGCCCAATACAACTCCAAAGGAGAGATTGATGGATTTAAAATACCTCATTCTTGACAACATGTGAATCATGAAGCATGAAGGAAAATTGTCAAGAATGACATAACACCATCTCAAGAGATAAGGTAGAAAGAATTGCACTTCGGAATGTAGGAAGAAGAATACTTGAACTCCTCAAAACAAAACATGTGTTGAGCACCATGTTCAATTTTGAGTATAGCTTGACGGATCATAATTCCGAGAGAAATCTTGAAGACCAATTAATAATTAAAAGAATCCTTGACGAACCATCATGTAGAGCCTCCATGAAGAACTCCGGTAAACAAAAGGATGATAAAAGAAAGAGAAGTTGACAACACAAGGTGAAGCCTTGCAGTGATAAGATGAAGCTTTGAAATGATATAACCGAGAAAACTTGGAACTCCGGAAAGAAAAGATGAACAAATGAAATCAAGAATTTTGATGATCCTCCGGAATAAGGAATTGAACTTACTCGATGAAACAAAAATAAGAATTACATTATGCTGATCCTTCACCAATTTAGATTGATGACAAGCAACGGATTTGGCATACTACTTATTCACGTAGAAAGGATTAAGATAGATGTGGCGCAAACTTGGGAAGGTCTTCAACAATTCACCGGTAGGATTCGGAAAGAAAGAATGAATCTATATGATAACGAAGGAAGAGAACTCTTGAACAAACCACCATAATAATTGAGAATGAACGTAGCAAAGGCACAATTCACCGGGAAGAATTGTAAAACGAATAAAGATGCTTGACAAAATTTAGATACATGAGAACGGAGAGATCATGAACTGATTAGAGGATATTTCGACGATGCACCGGTGAGATTTGGAAACCCAGAGTTGAACGCTTGAATGAATAATTCTGAGATGATGGCTCCGAAAAATCAAACTGAAAAGACTCCTGAAATGCTCCGGGTGGGTTAAAAGAATTCTCACAATCAAAACAATTATGAGGATGGCACGGAGCTAGAACCATGAATCTTGAAGAGAAAGAAACGAGATTTAAGAGAAACTCTTCTTCGGTCTTCAAAATTCGAGAATGACGACGAGAAACACCACCATGAATTGTTGAGGCACTCCGGAATGAAAATTAGAAAGGTTGAACCAACGATGAAAATAATTTGAAAGATCTTGGAGAAAGACATTTGACTGATGATAATTCATCCTTACATCAAACTTTGCAAAGAATTTGAGAATAACTCCGGAAAATTAGAAGAGTTAGGTAAGATCCTGGGAAAAGACCTGTGGGTTAGGGCCCACTCAAAAGAACCACCATTGAACAAATGTTTGAAATAAATATTGCACCGGTATAGTTAAATGGCTTGAATGATATAGCATCCTCAAAAGAACTTGAGTGAATTGAGAATGGAAACTAGAATCTTCTGAGATATCTTCAACACTCCGGAACAATTGAATAGCGAGAAGTGGATGATTAAGAGATGCACCGACATGAGAAAGCATTTGAAATGATGACAAGAATACGATCAACACTAAAAACTTGACTTGAGTCCGCCGGAGAAGAAAATTAGAATGGAACAATGATGAGGTTAAAGCTTCCTTAGCGTCTTCATGAGAAATCACCGGATAAAACATTGAGGAAAAGAATGAAGAAACTTCACTCAATAAAAAATGGATACTTGATTAAGAAATCTGAGCCTTGAAGAAAAAGGGTGGGAGGGCGGGAAAACAAACAACTTGGGTCGGATGAAACGAACACCGTTGAGAAAAAGCTTAGAATTGATCTTGCGAATGTTGGAATGATCGGATCCACTTGAAGAGAAGCACGCCGGTTGGAAAAGAATTAACATGACAAGCTCAGTGATAAAAAAGGATTAGTATTCACATAGCAATATGAGAACACCAATTAGGAAAGGTATGGAATCAACACTTGTCATTGAAGCAACTCGAATACCACAAAACCAAACAAAAACAAAGGATTGGCTTCAAGAATGAGCCGGAACAAACACATGATAGAGATTTCGCCCAAAGTGTTCGTGGTGGGGCCCACACGGACACGACGTATAGCGGACGTCACGAATGACAAACAAGACGCCCCGAATCAGCATAGCCAAGGATTCTTTAAGACGTCTCGCGACCCTTGTCAGAATCGACCGTGAATGGGCGGACCACTAGACGTTGAACCCTAATCTCAAATCATACATCCATCGGAAAGATATCCTAGGAGCTACTTGAATTCCCACCTATAAACTCCGAAACTTTCGGTTATGCAATCGGTGTTGGGGATACAGGGACACAAAATATATCACCCAAACTAACAATACCTAGATCCAATTTGTATCCATCCGTCAACACATAACCAAGAAATCCTCGAAATCGTGTACCTCGACCTTGAAAAACATCCGTTATACAAGTCATGGCAATACTCCGACTCGCCACAAGATCGGGCTATCGGGTTATCTCACCAACAACTGCACAAAAGAGATTTCGATGTCGGCAAAACTCGGTATTCCGAATCGCAACGATAAAATTGTGACGACAACACCTCGGAGCTCAACTCCCGGACACCGCCACAACCCCTAAATGTCGAGGCACCAAGAACAATGTTCTCGTCACAAAACCATCGGAACGAATCCAAGATACCCACGTGATCCTAAAAATTTTTTTAGTGAAATTTGAGGAGAGAAGAGTCAAAACTCTACGTCAGGATACCTCACCAGAGCGACGAAGGGACTGGGGAGTAAAAAGAATCCTACTCTCCGATATATATAATCCTAAGACTCAAAACATTTTCCATTCTAGACTCAACAACGTCAGCAAACAATCAAGTAGGGGGCTCCTAAGTCGGGGAAGGCTCTGATACCAACTTGTCACGCCCTCGATGCGGCTATATCTCCCACGTGTCGAAGCACGACTTAGAGGCATAACCGCATTGAAAGCAATGTCGCAAGTGAGGTAATCTTCACACAACCCATGTAATACATAATGGAAAAGAGATACATAGTTGGCTTACAATCGCCACTTCACACAATACATGAGTAAAACATTACATCATACAGATACAATCAAGGTCCGACTACGGAACCAAAATAAAAGAAGACTACCCCAAATGCTACACAGATCCCCGATCGTCCCAACTGGCTCCACTCTTGATCAATCTGAAACGAGACAACACAAAGAACAAGATCTTCATCGAGCTCCTCCTTGAGCTCGGGTGCATCACCCGCACGATTTCATCGGCACCTGCAAACTGGTTTTGGAAGTATCTGTGAGTCACGGGGACTCAGCAATCTCACACCCGCAAGATCAAGACTATTTAAGCTTAAAGGTAGGACAGGGTAGTGAGGTGGAGCTGCAGCAAGCGACTAGCATATATGGTGGCTAACATACACAAAAGAGAGCGAGAAGAGGAGCAAAGCACGGTCGAACAACTATGATCAAGAAGTGATCCTAGAACAACCACGTCAAGCATAACTCCAACACGTGTTCACTTCCGGACTCACGAGAAGAGACCATCACGGTTACACACGCCGTTGGTGTATTTTAATTAAGATCAACCGGGTTTTCTACAACCGGACATTAACAAATTCCCATCTGCCACATAACCATGGGCACGGCTTTGAAAGTTTAAACCCTGCAGGGTGTCCCAACTTAGCCCATGATAAGCTCTCGCGATCAACGAAGAATAGACCTTCTCCCGGAAGCCCGATCAGTCTCGGAATCCGGCTACAAGACATTTCACAGCAATAAAACAAGTCCAGCAAGACCTCCGGCGTGCCGACACCCGATAGTAGCAGCAGATATCTCGTCTCGAGCCACGACCGGATGAGCGAGACGTCTGACAGCAACCGACGATACCCCAAGTTGCCTCGGGCGGCACCGCAAGTGGCTCTAGTTTGGACCAACACTTAGACAAGCATTGGCCCGGGGTAAATAAAGATGACCCTCGGGATCGCGACTCCCAAGGGAAAAAGGCTAGGTGAGGCAAATGTAAAACCAATGTTGGGCCTTCTTTGGAAAAGTCTTATTCAAAGCGAACTGTCAAGGGGTCCCATAAATCACCCGACCGCGTTAGGGACGCAAAATCCAGGAACATAATACCGATATGACGGAAACTAGGGCGGCAAGAGTGGAACAAAACACCGGGCATAAGGCCGAGCCTTCCACCCTTTACCAAGTATATAGATGCATTAATTAAATAAGATATATTGTGATATCCCAACAAGTAAACATGTTCCAACAAGGAACAACATCTCCATGTTCAACAAGGAACAAACTTCATCTTCACCGCAACTAACAACGCTATAAGAGGGCTGAGCAAAGCGGTAACATAGCCAAACAACGGTTTGCTAGGAAAGGATGGTTAGAGGTTTGACATGGCAATGTGGGTGGCATGATATAGCAAGTGGTAGGCATCGTAGCATAGGCATAGCAAAAGAGCGAGCAACTAGCATAGCAAAGATAGAAGTGATTTCGAGGGTATGGTCATCTTGCACGAAATCCGCAAGGAAGAAGATCAAGTCCATGAAGAGGACAAACGGCGTGGTTAACGAATCCTCACAACTCCGGAACGAACCCGAAGCTAACGGGAGAAGCAAACCGGAAAGAAGCAAACAACATAGTAAACACACAATCATAAACATGGCATGATGCACAAACAAATATGATGCATGTCCGGTTTAATGAGGCATGGCATGGCAATATGCACAAACAACACTACAAGTTAAGTGGAGCTCAATATGCAACGAGTTGCACATTGACGGAACACCACAACACTTATTTAGTTCTCTCTCGGTTAGGTACTCAACAATATTAAATGTTATTAAACATGGCAAGAGGTGAAGCATAAATAAACTAGCTATTTAGGCAAGTTTAAATGAGGCCGGAAATAAGAAACAACAATTCCGGAAAATCCCCATGAGCAATATTTTAGATTCGGTACTGTTCTGCCCTAAACACAATTTTAGAGTTGTTAAACAGCAACATAAAGTGGACCATGTTAATCTAGGCATTTTTCCACCCCATTTACATATAAAGAACATTTAATTCCGAGTTACGGTTATTTAGTTATGAATTAAAGCATTTTAGCATGGCATATTAGCAAATTAAATAAGCAGCAAGTTAAACATTTTAACATGGGATGAAAATGACATATTATTAATCTACACAATTTTCTGAGCATTTTACATATAAAGTTTGTTTAAATCCGATGCACGGTTAATTAGTTATTACATGCATGAACTCTAGGGACTTTTCTGTAAATCTGAAATTCCCTGGATAATGATAAAATCGCAGGACGGAAAAAAAATAGCAACGGGCCGAATTCTAGTCAGCCCACAAGTGCACAGGAGAGGGGGCGGGGGTTGCTCACCCTGGGCCAAGGCCCACTAAGAGGAAGCAGGCCGGGGTGGAGGCTTGACGGGCTGGGCCTCCACGGGGCCCACGCGGGGTCAACGCAAGCGGGCGGTATCGGGCTTCTCCGACCCGCCCGGACGGCGAAGCGCGGCGTGGCCTCCCGTGAACAGGGGCCGACGGCGAGGGGAAACGGGCGGAGGCGGGTCCGCGGGTCGACGAGGCGGAACGGGTCGCCGCGGCTGGGTCCCAACTCCGCCGGATCGAGGCGGAGGTTACCAGATCCGGCTGGGGATGCCGGGTCGGCGAGCATCGACAGGCGTCCATCCATGGCGGCGGCGGTGGTGGTTCCTGCAGGGCGGGCAGAGAGGAGGTGAGAAGGTGAGGAAGGAGGAGGAAAGAGGCGAGGCGCTGCCTTGGGAGTCGCCGGCAGAGGCTCCGGTGGCCGGCGATGTAGGCAGCGGCGCAGAGGAGCTCGGGATCGGGCTCCTTCCGATCCAGACGAGCGAGGAAGGGAGCTCGGGGCTGCGGCTCCACGCTGGGAGCGGCGGCGCGAGATCCGGACCTCTGTGGGCGGATCTGGCCAGCGGGCCCGCGCGATTGGAGGCTTGGGAAGACGTGGGGAGGACAGGTGGCAGCCGGGCATTGGCTGCAGGGCGCTGGGCTGATGTGGGCGCTCCGGTTGGTCCGCACGCATGTGGCGGCGCCAAGTGGCGGGAGGAGGCTGGGGGGCGCGGAAATGGAGGCGGGAGGCGGCGGCTGCAGGTTGGAGGCGCGGAAAAAGAGGAGGAGGGGTAGGACGGCCAGATTTGGAAGGAGAGGGGGGTTTAAATAGGAAAGAGGGCTAGGGTTTGGTCTGGGGGGTTTTTGGAGCCCTCCGATCTCGATCGGGCGGTTCCGGACGCGAGGGGGGGTTAGGTGGGCTGCAGGTGGGCTGTGACGAGAGGGTCTGGACTGATAGGAGAGAGAGGAGAAATGCAGCCCGGCACGATTTGGAGACCGAAACATCCGATTTAATATACCGACTACTGTACCGCTATGTTCAACGGTTGGGCTATCGGATGGACTCAATGCGATTTAAACTTGGCAGGCGGCCTGTCTACACTATAATAAGACCGCACGACAAGTTGCAACCCATTCCGAGAACATTTTATGCCACTAATAAAATAATATTTGGAGGTGCAGCAAGCGCGTGCGAGTGTATCCGGACTCGGAACGGACAACGGAGAGAACCGGCGGAACCCAAACGGATGCAAGTTTTGAAAAACATGCGGATGAAATGCAGATGATGCCATGAGATGAGATGCATAACAAAAACAAAAATGCAAAACAACAGACAAAACCCAACCACGAAGGAAATAATAAACCACATCTCCGGAAAGGGCAAGAGTCGGAGTTACGAATATGGAAAGTTGTATCCGGGGTGTTACAGCCTAACATCGGCAAACCAATGCTATTATGTATCGCGGCAACTCATCAAGTTGTAAGCGCAGTGCTCGTCGTCGAACGAGAAACGGACGGACACAAATTCCCCCTTCAAAAGCCAGTTTACTACGTGTCCACTGTCCTCACTCCATGCAAGTCACGGTACCCGCATTATCAAAAGATAGCATACGCGGTATTTATGGCATCTCGGAAGCTGCGACACTACTTTCAAGAGTGTTCGATAACAGTAGCCTCTGAAGTACCTCTTAACGATATTATAAACAACGCGGCGCGACGGGCGGATTGCCAAATGGGCCATTGAGCTCCTCCGTTCGACATAACCTATAAGCCACGACGAGCTATTAAGTCGCAAGTTTTGGCCGACTTCGTCGCCGAATGAACTGAAGCCGAACTCACTAAAGAGTACGACACATATTCCAACTGGATCATGCACTTCGACGGCTCCAAAATGTTGGCTGGTCTGGGGCTGGCGCTGTTCGACGTCCCCAACAGGAGATCTGATTCAATACGTACTCCAGATAATGTATACGGACTCCAACAACGCAGCCGAATATGAGGCCCTTCTACATGGTCTCCGGATGGCAGTCTCCATGGGCATTCAACGCCTAGAGGTGCGCGGGGATTCAAATCGCGATATCCCAAATAAATGGAGACTTTGATGCCAAGGATCCGAAAATGGCAGCTTATCGCAAGGCCGTCCTAAAAATGTCAACTCAGTTCGAGGGGCTCGAATTTCACCATATAGCTCGGGAAAACAATCAGGCAACAGACGTCTTGGCACGCATTGGCGCAAAGCGCGATGCCGTCCCCCCCAACATCTTCTTGGAGAGTCTATTCAAGCCATCTGTATTATGGGAAGGGGAATCCGGAAATAACAGCCCGGACCCAACCGCACTGCCCGACACGAACATTTCGACACAACAGAGGCTCATCAACAAGTAACATCTTCAGCCCACATAATAATGGCAGTCATTGCCCCGTGGACAGAACCATTCCTAGCCTACCTAACCAGGCAGGAACTTCGCGAGGACCAAAACGAGGCACGCTGCATAGTGCAGCGATCTAAAGCCTATAAAGTCCATGAGGGAGAGCTTTATAAGAAAAGCACCACCGGAGTCCTTCAAAGGTGTATCTCCGAAGAGGAAGGGCAGAATCTTCTGGCTGAAATTCATGCCGGACTCGGCGGGCACCACGCCACAGCCCGGGCCCTTGTAAGCAAGGCCTTCCGTACATGATTTTATTGGCCGAGGGCTCGGGCAGATGCTCAGGACTTAGTCCAACAATGCGTCGGTTGCCAGCTCTTTGCTAACCAAAGCCATATGCCACCCACCGCCCTCCAAACTATACCCATCACCTGGCCCTTCGCGGTCTAGGGGCTTGACATGGTTGGACCCCTTAAAGGAGGAACCCACAAGCAAAAATACCTACTGGTCATGGTGGATAAATTCACCAAATGGATAGAGGCCAAGCTCGTTAAGACGGCCAATCTGGACCGTGATAGACTTCATATCGGGTCGACACACACGTTGGCGCCCCCACGGCATCATCACCGATAACGGCACGAACTTTATGGCCGACGGGTCAAACTCGTGCAAAAACATGGGCATCAAGCTCGACTATGCTTCATCTATCACCCACAAACTAACGGTCAAGTCGAGCGAGCAAATGGTCTAATCATGAGCGGCATCAAACCCAGATTAGTGCGGTCCCTCAAGGAATCTAACACGCACTGGGTAGAGGAGCTCGACTCCGTACTCTGGGGGCTGCGGACCACGCCGAATCGCACCACCGGATACACACCATTCTTTATGGTATACGGTGCAGAGGCGGTTCTGCCCTGCGACATAATTCATGACTCACCTCGCGTGCGCATGTACGAAGAAAGATAAGCCGAACTCGATCGGTAGGACAGTTTGGACGCCTTGGATGAGGAGCGTGACGTGGAAAAAGCCCGTTCCGCATTTTATCAACAACAGGCTCGAAGATACCAAAGCAGAGAAGTACGGGCCAAAACTTACAATGTTGGTGAGTTAGTTCTACGCCTGCCGGACAAGAAAAAGGACAAACTCAAGCCCAAATGGGAAGGTCCCTTTATTATTGACCAAGTCCTGACTGGTGGAGCGTACCGTCTGCGAGATGCATCGGATAACCGACTCGAGCCGAACCCATGGAACGCAACCCGTCTCCGAAGATTCTACGCCTAGCGTCGGACTGTGTGTTCGTCTCCTTCCCCTGTCTATTTTTTACACATTAGCTGTCTTTTATTTCTCTCCTTCTCCCTCCTTTTCTCTTACAGCCTTTAAGGGCTCGTTCGCGCCTTGTTCACACACAATTGACGCGCTATCCGCGCTCATTATACCTGGGGGCTTCTTTAACAGAAGCTTATTTATACGGGCTTCATGCCCAACACATGTGTTGCACTTCCGCATGTACCTTTTATTCACCATTATATGCATCGATATGACTTAAGTTTTGGCCAAGCTGGGTTGCTCGGCTCTGTGCTTACCCCACGTTCTGATTGTTCGCTAGGCGGTAAAGGGAGCACCTCTGCGATTGTTACTGCCGGGTCAGCCGGATGTGTACCTCAGACTGGGTGAAGCCGAAAGCTAGCGTTCTTAAGGGAATATTCGGTCGGTGAACTAAAGATGGTTTCTCACTTGTTTATTTATCTGCCCCTAGATGCTTTTCTGCTTTTTTGCAGTCCGGACATGCACTTTAGGGCATGCCTCCCAGGGAAAGGAACCCCTAACGGAACTATTCTCCCTAGAAGATGTTTCTTACTAACCATGTAATATAACATAACTAGTTGGGCACTTGTCTGTTCAAGCACTAATGGCCCCTACGCCTGGTCTCCATGCAATGCCCCGGTTCTTACATAACCGAGAGGGTATTCGGACACACTCCGGACTATCGGGTCCCGAGGTTGAAGCGAAAAGGTCCGCCATGACAAACGATCTACAATCCGCTAGAAGGCATTTTTACATGGTCATCTTAAATTACATAGTCAATTTAACTGGGTATATTCCTCTTCAATACCTTCCAACAGGCTGTCTAGTTTGATCCTGTTGGGAATATTTAATGCCAACTCTACCCGGCCGTACACTAAGCTCACAGGGATCTCCTTCCCATCGGGCCCCACAGGTCCGACCTCGGCCATGTGGTTTGGGTCAGCCTTCATGTACCGCATCTTCACCATGGCCCAGGCCTCCCTGGCGCCTTGACGGCAGGCTGATATCTTCCATAATAGAAAGCACCTCCGCGCTCCCTTAAGCCTCTCTGCAAGCTCTCCAAGGCCTTCGGGCACGGAGACAGATGGCCACAAGGCCTGGGCGACCCCTTTCATCACCTGCCGAACTCGTTCCTGCAGTTGTAAGAGCTCGGGAAGAAGGTCCCGTAGAACCGAGCATTTCCTCTGCAGGACGACCTGTGAGCATACCTACAGACATAACTCTGTTAGTCGACTTCCTCGCCGAACTCTTTCTCAAAGTTCATTCAAGCACTTACTAAACATGCCGCGTCGAAGCCGCCGATTCTCCTTAACGGAGTCCGACAGTTGGGCATGAACATCCTTTAGTTCCTCGCCCAGCTGGGTGTTGGCATCTTGGAGATTATTCTTCTCCTGCCTCACCTTCGTAAGCACGCTCTCGCCGGCCTTTAACCGGCGCAAGAGTTGTTGCTTGTACGGATCTACTCTGGCGCCATCTGCAATGTTATTGTCAGATTTGCACACATGCCGCACTTCACAACATACTTATCTTTCGAAGCATATATTACCAGAGGGGGTCTCCTTGGCCTCCCCTGCCGCGGCTAGTGCGGCCTCAAGTTGGGCTTTGCACTCTTCCAGCTCCTGGGATAGTTGGGTATTCTTTTCTGTAAGATCCTGCATAACAAATGATCCTTAAATCAGTTATTCTAACTGTTTCAAGTCTCGGGGGCTACTGACATATATAACCATCAAATTTTCTCACCCATATGTCTTTCACACACTGCTCCATGGCTCTGGCTAGACCATTTTGAGCGGCACGGAGGTACGCATCTCCCGAATTGAAGGCATCAAATGCCTCTTGGGAGAAACAAGCGTTGCAAAGAACTGTTCGGCGGCGCCTGTGATTCATGGCACTCTCCACCTCGGAATTGGTGGCGGACAGTCTGTCCGCATCCTCTATCGGAGGAGCGTCCGACGCACGCCTCGTGTTCGCCTCTGCTTCTGGACCGGGCTTTGGAGCCTGGCTGGTGCAGGCGCGATTGGCAACCTCTCTAGACATAGTCCGGCGAGCCCTCTTTTTCCTAAAAAGAGCACGGGCGTTAGTATGCATCGCAAGAATAATACCTTGGAATAAGGCGGTGCGCCTTACTGCTGCGCCGGTGCCTTGACCCGGACTGCGTGTCTCTTTAGCATGCCCGCCCTCGCGGTCCCTTGTTGGCTAGTCGTCGCAGGCTCGGCATTCTGCCTCGAGATCCTCCCCTGTGAAACACCATTGGTATAGGGTGATAAAAAATAAGCATGGACGGATCATCTTCGAAGTATCGGGACTTCAGCCTCAGTTACTTGTGAGGCGGGGAGCAGTCCAGGATAATCGGCTGTAATAGCCACTAAGGCATTGTCGATGCTCAGTTGGTAAAATACCCCATCGATCAGCTCCACGGATATGTCCGGATCCTCTTGGTAGGCCGGATCGAGGGACCGTTCCGGATCCTCGGGTTGTGGAGGAAGGCTGTTTATATCCTTTATGGCCCGGCGCAAGTCCTGCGTCGAAATCACAAGATGAGATACTTAACCACGGGAATATGGAACGGATGGGCAAAAAGAAGTGTCCGCTTACCCAGTTTGGGGGATTGTACATAGAAAATCCGCCCTGTGGATGGACGCGGAGAAATTCCTCCTCTTCTCCCTTGTACAATGCAGACAAGATCTCCGTCAGAGCGGCAACCGATTCCAGCCCCTTACGGCCGCAGCGGGTGGCATCATCCTCCCCGTTGAAATCCCACATGGGGTGGCCTCTATACTGAAGCGGCCGCACCCCCCGCATAATGCATGTGGCCATGACCTCGATCATGGTCAGTCCGGAATGAGCTAACAACCTTATCCGACTCATCAGGTAAATGACATCCTTGTCATTTTCTTTCTGAGGGCTCCGTGGACGCCAGCTTAGGCGCTTCTTCAAAGGAGCATTATTGAACTCAGGGAGGCCGATCCGAACAAGGTCCGGAAGGGGGACATCTTCTATATAAAACCATTCTGAAGGCCAGTCCTCAGACGACTTCTTTGGGGTTCCGGATAGATATCCGGTCCCGGCGATGCGCCATAGTTCGGCTCCGCCCACTTGATATATCGACCCCTCCTGAGAACGGGGCACGAGGCAGAACAACTTCTTCCACAGCGCGAAATGAGCCTCGATGCCCAAAAACAGCCTGCAAAGGGTTCTGAAGCCCGCAATATGCAATATGGAGGCAGGCGTGCGGTTGTGCAACCGAGGCAGAGAACTCAGGAGCCCCGGAGAAACGGATGAATTGGAAACCGAGCCCTCTTATCAAATAAGGGACAAGGAATACCCGCTCTCCTTTGGAGGGATTGGGGACACTCTCTGCTTGCTCTCCATCATTATAGGTGGCAAGCCCGCTCGAACCGGGACCATGTAGGCTGGGGAGAAACCCTTGGCTTGGAGCGCCACTAGCTCATTTGTGTGGGACGGAGCATCTCTCCCAATCTCCGTGATGAGGGCTGGGAGGGCGAGAGGAGGAGCTGCGTCGACTGGACATGATGGAATGGATCTCTGTCGGATGCGCTCCGATGAATGCTCGCGAAGGGAAGGTGGTGTGATTTGGATCTAAATCCTCGTCTCTTTAATAGACAGCTCATTTGTGCAGCTAGGGGGGTAAATGTAAAACACCATGGCTTTTCGCATTCGTTTGACACGTGGAAGATGGCCATTATTGGGTGCGGAAGCCAAGGAGCGCAATATTCACAAGGATCCGGACACTATTCAACAGGTACACGGAATTTGGAGAAGAACCCGCCTTGCAATGCCGAAGACAATCTGCGCGCCGGACTCGCTGTCATTGAAGCCTGGTTCGAGGGCTACTGAGGGAGTCCCGGATTAGGGGGTGTCCGGATGGCCGGACTATAACCTTTGGCCGGACTCCTGGACTATGAAGATACAAGATTGAAGACTTCGTCCCGTGTCCGGATGGGACTTTCCTTGGCATGGAAGGCAAGCTTGGCGATACGGATATGTAGATCTCCTCCCATTGTAACCGACTCTGTGTAATCCTAGCCCTCTCCGGTGTCTATATAAACCAGAGGGTTTTAGTCCAGAGGACTAACAACAATCATACCATAGGCTAGCTTCTAGGGTTTAGCCTCTCTGATCTCGTGGTAGATCTACTCTTGTACTACCCATATCATCAATATTAATCAAGCAGGATTAGGGTTTTACCTCCATCGAGAGGGCCCGAACCTGGGTAAAAACATCGTGTCCCTTGTCTCCTGTTACCATCCGCCTAGACGCACAGTTCGGGACCCCCTACCCGAGATCCGCCGGTTTTGACACCGACATTGATGAAAAATAAGCACATTGCAGATTCATCAGATTAATTCAAGCCACATGGAAAACCCATTTATCCAAACCAAGCATGATTAAGAACTAGGAAATATAGAACTTGTATATGTTTCTCATGTATTAAGTGCAGCCAAATTCGATTTATTCCTCGCATGCACAACAATACAAAATTCTACCCACGACAATTGGACATCACATTGCAGAATTGAACCAAGCAGTTAACTAAACACCACAACAAATGAACCAAACATTAACTGAGCACTACATTGCACAATATAACATACTCCTAATAGAAGATCAAACAGCTAACCAAATCAAGTATGCTTAACAACTTGGAAATATAGCAATTGTATTTGTTTCTCATGTATTTACTACAGCCAAATTCAATTTATACCTCACATGGTATACAATAACAGAATGCACCCACAACAATTGAACATCGCATTGCAGAATTGAACCAAACAGTTAACTAAACACCACAACACAAATGAACCAAACGTTAACTGAGCACCACATTGCCCAATGTATAACCAAACCAAGCATGCTTGACAACTTGGAAATATAGCAATTGTATTCGTTTCTCATGTATTTTGTAAAGATAAATTTGATTTATTTCTCACATGGAAGACAATACAAAATTGCAGCCTGAAGAATTGAACATCACATTTGCAGAGTTGAACCAAACAGATAACTGAAGACGACAACTAATTAAAAAACAGTTAATAAGTGAGCACCACACCGCACGACATATAGAACATATACACTAGAAGAACAAATTGCATGGTAAAATTAGGTAGCACAATTCACTAGAATTTGTGGAGGAAAGGCAGGAGCAGCACACGCAACGGGTAAACCGAGCATGCTTAACCGGCGTAGCTAGAAAATGGCAAGGTGCTCCTCCAAGATCTGGGGGTTGGCACGAATGGCAGACATCGTGACCTCATCCGCGTGTGCGGCCGCGATTTGCTTCTCCGCTGCCAAATGCTCCTTGAGATCCTGGCTATACTGCGTGCACCATGGCTTAGGGCGGCACTTATTTGGTGGAGGGGTCGGTAATTTGGGTGGAAGGTGTCGCGCTTGCGCCGGTGGTTGGGGCATGTGGGATGTGGAAGGAGGAGGAGGATGGGGGTCGGGTGTGGATTACCTGCCTGGATAGGTGAGGCCGAGCAGCATGAAGGAGGGTCGCCAGTGAGGAGGCGGCGCTGCAAGCAAGGAGTGAAGGTTTCAACTTTGAAAGGAAGGCGGAAACATGGGAAATGTGGCTTTTGGTAAGGGGGAGGGGCGGGGAGGTAGATATTTCCGCGGAAGCCGAAAATTTGGAATCGCTTCAGTGAAAAAACTAGCGTGAAAAGTGTCATCAGACACGGTCCCTTATTTAGAACTGTGTACGATATGTGAACATCACAAACAATTTAGATAGTTTAATCCATGTGTGATGAGTTTGAACGTCAAAAATTTTGGTTCAAATTTTCCTGGTTAAGTGGTCATGCACGTCATTGCATAATTTGGGTACACAAAGGAGACTATAGCAGACCCACACTTCTTAATCGAGCAATTTCAGCAATTAAACAGAGCTAGCTGACCTAAACATTACTCTAACAAATTAAAGACCGACGCTCTTAATTAAACAAAACAAAGAGTACTACTACGGCTGGTGCTCGTCGATCTCCGCCGTCGCCTCCATGCCCAGCTCGCGCCCGACTGTCTCCTAGGGAAGGGGCTCCATGGCATCAATTGCACCATACTCCGCAAGCATCTTGCCATCGTATCTGCCATATCTTTGGAATAGGCCGCCACGAGCAGGGCGTGGGTGGCCGTGATCTGGGCTTTGGCGGGCTCCGTCGTGGCAAGGTATGCTGCGCAGGAACAGACGGCTGCTCGAACTCTCTCGACGATTGCCAACTCTTCGGCCGTGGGTTGCCGACCATTGTCGGAGAAGCTTCGTTCGATTTGTGTGATGACCGCCACGAGCTGGGTGTGGACGACCTCGATATGGTCGTGGGCGGACTCCATCAGGGCTAAGGCCGCGGCTACAGAACGGACAACTGATGTGCCGCTCTCGCCAGTTGCTATCCCCGAGGCAGATGCTGCTGCCGTCGCCTGAGAAGCAACAACGGCCATTTGGGCTGCCTTGGCCGCCCGTACGCAGATTGCGGTCGCCCTCGCGAAGCTTGTTAGCATGCGCCTGGCGGCTGCGGTCGCGCTCTTGCCGGAGTGGGCCGCCGAAGTTGCCCTCACGACGAGGGTCCATGTCCCCTTCTTTCACCGGTGACGATTGAACAGTGAAATGATATTTTGAGGAGTGGGCTAGTGTGCTTGACACTCCGACGGTGCTCCAAGATATTTTGTGTTGCATCTCACACGGTTGGTCATAATAAACTGTGTGCGATCTACTTGCTTTTTCGTCTTGATTTGAATTACATATTGGGGTCACAACTGCAAAGGATGGTGTTTGAATTGCTAGAACTTTTGTCTGTAGTGAACATGCAACTATAGGTGTGTCATCAAAAAAATTGGAATTATTCAGGGTTTGTTTGGACGTTTTTATACATTAACTTGGTTTTGTAGGCATTTCAGGTGCATAATTCAAATTTGAACTACATGCACATGCTCCAGTGCATAAAAACTGGTTGAAAAATCAAATCTGTGTCCTTGGTTGCATGCTTAGGGCCCATGCAAGAAATGAGAATGAATGTCAAACACCCTGCCACCGTCACTCGTCCGCAAACATTGAGATACTTGGTTTTTAAATTCTAGTAAATCCAAAACTCATATGAAATTCATGAAACTTGGAATGCTATCATGGAGCGGCATCAACATGTCGTGGTAAATTTTTTGTCCCATTTGGGGCAGGTTTGGGTATAAGCGTCTCACAAACCAGAGCTTCTCACAACAAGCGTGATGGTTTCGGTAGGGAACGTGCCACCTTTGGGGACAAAACGATATCTGTTGCCTCTTATTGCTTTCAAAAAATTTCTAGTGTCAACATAGAACAACAGGAGTGTTGTGTTTAATTTTTGAATTTTTTGGGGTTCGTTTGGACATTTTTATACATTAACTTGGTTTTGCAAGCATTTCAGGTGCATAATTCAAATTTGAACTACATGCACATGCTCCAGTGCATATAAACTGGTGGAAAAATCAAATATGTGTCCTTGGTTCCATGCTAGGTCCAATGCAAGAAATGGGAATGAATTTCAAACACCCTGCCACCTTCACTCGGCTGCAAACATTGAGATACCTGGTTTTTAAATTCTAGTAAATGCAAAACTCGTCTGAAATTCTTGAAACTTGGCATGCTATCATGGAGCGGCATCAACATGCCATGGTAAAAACTTTGTCCCATTTGGGGCAGGTTTGGGTATAAGCGTCTCACAAACCAGAGCTTCTCACAACAAGCGTGATGGTTTCGGTAGGGAACGTGCCACCTTTGGGGATGAAATGATATCCGTTGCCTCTTATAGCTTTCAAAAAATTTCTAGTGTCAACATAGAATAACAGGAGTGTTGTGTTTAAGTTTGGAATTTTTCGGGGTTCGTTTGGATATTTTTATACATTAACTGGGTTTTCTAGGCATTTCAGGTGCATAATTCAAATTTGAACTGCATGCACATGCTCCAGTGCATATAAACTGGTTCAAAAATCAAATCAGTGTCCTTGGTTGCATGCTTAGGTCCCATGCAAGAAATGGGAATGAATTTCAAACACCCTGCCACTGTCACTCGGCCGCAAACATTGAGATACTTGGTTTTTAAATTCTAGTAAATCCAAAACTCGTCTGAAATTCCTGAAACTTGGCATGCTATCATGGAGCGGCATCAAAATGCCGTGGTAATTTTTTTTGCCCCATTTGGGGCAGGTTTGGGTATAAACGTCTCACAAACCAGAGCTTCTCACAACAAGCGTGATGGTTTCGGTAGTGAACGTGCCACCTTTGGGGACAAAACGATATCTGTTGCCTGTTATTGCTTTCAAAAAATTTCTAGTGTCAACATAGAACAACAAGAGTGTTTTGTTTAATTTTGGATTTTTTCGGGGTTCGTTTGGACATTTTTATACATTAACTGGGTTTTCTAGGCATTTTATGTGCATAATTCATTGAACTACATGCACATGCTCCAGTGCATATAAATTGTGTGCGTTCTGTTAACCATTCACGTGACGCCACGCCTCACTCTTTTAATGGCTAGGAGGTGCCGTGCGGACAGGTGCTTGAGTGCTTGACTAAACGGGAGGTGTGCGAGTTGTACTCCGATGCGGAGGCGCACCAGGAAGCATGCGAGTTGTACGCCGCACAGGCTCACCGAAAAGTGAGCCCTTTGACTTCCATGGCCGCCCGCCTTGCTGGCATCCTCTCCATTAATGGCGCCCAAGCCGCAGTTTAATTCGGTTTTTAAATATAAAACACTCATCTCAAACGTTTTAGTTAGAACACCCCTATGCAAAACCGACAACTTCCCCAGGAAGCTAAGGGAATGTGCCTAGCAGGATTTGTGCAGCTCTTGATCGCAAACGTTTTAGTTAGAACACCCGTATGCAAACCGACAGCTTCCCCAGGAAGCCAAGAGAAAATGTGCCGAGCAGGATTTCTGCAGCTCTTGATCACAAACGTTTTAGATAACACCCGTATGCAAACTGAGAGCTATGGTCTTCCCCCTTAAGTCAAGGGAAAATTTGCATCGCATGATTTGTGCATCCCTTCAACACAAATGGTTGTTTTGGATGACCCGTGTGCAACCACGTACAAACATTTTGGTAAGATTTGCATCTGTCATATTGGGTATGTTGCCATTTGTCAAACTAGAAAGATTGACATTTGTTGATCTAGTAACATTTCCATTTATCAATCCTTGTAACACCGCGATTTGTCAAAATATGTAGTTAAAAATCACTAGCACTATCTAATTTTTGCAACTAAAATTTAGTAATTAAGCATAGATTCCATTCATAGATTAAGCAGGCGTTCTTAATTTATACAAATAGTTCAACTCGACAGCTAAACCGACCAAATTTTTCCCCAATTGTTGCCAACCACGTATTGAAATAGCTAGTTCAACTATATATATTAGCTAATTTTAAGTACGTTGTATAGTTCCACCACACATCTATAGTCAGATGAACTGAACAAAATAGCCCCTAAATACTACTGCTATGGAGGGGCTTTGTGCTACTTCCGGCAGCCTCTCCTCTGCCGAGCGTGCTCAGTAAGAGGCAGAGGAGGAGGAGCAGCCTATCGACGAGCTGGACAAATGCAATACGGTGCCCGCCGCTGCTGCACGTTCAACGACGCTCGCCAGCTCGAACGCCCACTGCCGCTCCAGACGATCCCTCTCAAAGCGGCCGGACTGCTCATAGATCTCCTAATTCCTCGCCTCTGTGTTGGCGTATGCTTTGGCCACGGCTGCGGTAAGGCTCTTTGCATGCTCGAAGAGGCGCTCCTCCTCCTCCCGCAGGAACTCGATGTAGCGCGCAAGGTCGCTGACGCACGTGTGGGCCTCCACCTCCGCCTCCCTCCTTCGGGCGGCGGTGGTGGAGCAGGTGATGATCCCGATGGTCGACGGTGGGCTGGCGGCCATGGCGGCCGACGATGGGGTGGCGACCATGACCACCACCTCCCGCCTTCAGGCCGCGGTGGCAGAGCGGGTGATGGCCACAGTGGCCGGCAGTGGGGTGGCAGCCACGACGGCCACCTCCCGTCTTTGGGACGTGGTTGTGGAGCGAGAGATGGCCCTGGCTTTCGACGATGGTGTGACGACAATGGCGGCCGGCAACTGTTGCCGACGGGCAGCGGCGGCGGAGCGTGTGGTGGGTGTTCCGCGCACTACACTATGCCGGGGACTGCGCCGCCGCCGTGGTGTAGCCTCCCAGCTGGAGCTGTCCTTTGATGACGGCGGAGTGGCTGAGCGACGATGATGGACCGGTGCCATTGGCGATTGTGGGAGAAGCAGACAAGATAAGCTACAGGGAGGGAGGGGAAAATGCGACGGAGGACTCGCCGGCCAGGAGGGTTTACATAGCAGGCCGATAAGCATTGGGATTTTGGGGGATTTAACCGAGTCGGGCGGGAAGCTTGCACAGGAACCTGTGAGGTTGCGCGGGAACGGGCTCACCGACGATTCATTGGCGCCACTTCGAGCCACCGTTTGGCCAAAATAACGCCCCCACGCGCTGCGCAAGCTTGCGCTGTAAGCCGTCTGCGGCAGCGGGGTGACAAGACGTGCGAGAGGATGATGAAAGGACACATACACATACGGTTAATACAAAAAAATGTTTGTGATTTAATTACCTAATATACCCCCGTCCTGGTTTATAAGTAGGACTTAACTAATAAAATAGGAATGCATGTCGCCAAAGATTATATCATTGGAGTCGTATTTGAACATAGTTTCCAGGTATACAATTTTTGTAACATGCATTAACACTTTTTTGGTTAAATTCAAGGTTATATACCAGCAAGCGTTTGCCCGCAACACACACGGCTTATTCCATCACAAACAACTCAGATAGATCAACTGTATGCCATGTATCGCACACGCAACTCTAATCTAATTCGTGCTTGATGTCTCCGACATCGCTCGCACAGTTCGTCTTATTTGCCACCTATCACTGTGCCGACCTCTGGTCGCGTCCCTCGGCAAGCTCTGCTCGTCGTTAGGCGCCACGGCACACTCTGCTCGCGCCCGTCGGCGCGCTGGTCTTGTGGACACCTTTTCCTTGCGTGTTCAACTGCTATATGCATATATATATGGTTGTTCGCCATTGAGGCGACCGTGGAGTGCTTTGCTTGCATCCCTCCACGCGCGCGCTCTGCCAGCGGTTGGGCGTGCGCACGATCACGTTGGGCCCCCATATGCATGCGATTGCGCCGCGCATGTTGCCACGCGATGCAGTTACGTGCGGCACGATGGAGTTACGCGCTGCAAATTAGAACTGCCATCAGGGCCTGCCGATATTCCCGACCGTCCGGCTTCCCCTTTAATTCCTGCGGCCATTATAACCTTAGTCTCTTCAACCTTTCGATTGCGCCTCACAACACAAGCACACCCACGACGACACATAGAGAGGGGATGTCTAGCTACGCTCCAATGGAGTTCGGCGAGCATATAGTGGAGACCCATGCGAGGGAGACGGATCTCTCGGTGGTGTACACCATTGACCTGGCCGTGGTGGATGACTACATAAATAGCGTTGAGCAGTTGCTTGCTCGAGACAAGTACAAGGTGGTCGGCATCGACCTCCAGTACACCACCAGTCGTCCCGACATAGATCAGAAGGTTGCCGTCGCCCAGTTGTGCGTGCACCATCATGTCCTCATCTACCACTACTGCATGGCCACAGAGCCTTGCGACCATTTCAACAGGTTTGTCAACAGCACCGACTACAAGTTCGCCACGGTGGAAACCACCGACGATGTAAAGGCGCTCAGTGTTACGGGCTTGGCCTGCAAGAACCTTGTTGAAATCTGTGACGACTACAGGCTCTGGGGCAGCACGAAGGACTCCCTAGTCGAACTCGCCTCGGTCATCATCGATGCTACCTCTTGAGCACTGCGTTGGTTTTCCCTTGAAGAGGAAAGGGTGATGCAGCAAAGTAGCGTAAGTATTTCCCTCAGTTTTTGAGAACCAAGGTATCAATCCAGTAGGAGGCTACGCGCGAGTCCCTCGCACCTACACAAAACAAATAAATCCTCGCAACCAACGCGATAAGGGGTTGTCAATCCCTACACGCTCACTTACGAGAGTGAGATCTGATAGATATGATAGGATAATATTTTTGGCATTTTTGTGATAAAGATGCAAAGTAAAATAAAAGCAAAGTAAAAGGCAACGTAAATAACTAAGTGTTGGAAGATTAATATGATGAAGATAGACCCGGGGGCCATAGGTTTCACTAGTGGCTTCTCTCAAGAGCATAAGTATTTTACGGTGGGTGAAGAAATTACTGTTGAGCAATTGACAGAATTGAGCATAGTTATGAGAATATCTAGGTATGATCATGTATATAGGCATCACGTCCGAGACAAGTAGACCGACTCCTGCCTGCATCTACTACTATTACTCCACACATCGACCGCTATCCAGCATGCATCTAGAGTATTAAGTTCATAAGAACAGAGTAACACCTTAAGCAAGATGACATGATGTAGAGGGATAAATTCATGCAATATGAGAAAAACCCCATATTGTTATCCTTGATGGCAACAATACTATACGTGCCTTACTGCCCCTACTGTCACTGGAAAAGGACACCGCAAGATTGAACCCAAAGCTAAGCACTTCTCCCATTGCAAGAAAAATCAATCTAGTAGGCCAAACCAAACTGATAATTCGAAGAGACTTGCAAAGATAACCAATCATACATAAAATAATTCAGAGAAGATTCAAATATTGTTCATAGATAAACTTGATCATAAACCCACAATTCATCGGTCTCAACAAACACACCGCAAAAGAAGATTACATCGAGTAGATCTCCACGAGAGAGGGGGAGAACATTGTATTGAGATCCAAAAAGAGAGAGAGAGAGAGCAATCTAGCTACTAACTAAGGACCCGAAGGTCTGAGGTAAACTACTCACACTTCATCGGAGAGGCTATGGTGTTGATGTAGAAGCCCTCCGTGATGGATGCCCCCTCTGGCGGAGCTCCAGACCAGGCCCCAAGATGGGATCTCGTGGCTACAGAAGGTTGCGGCGGTGGAATTAGGTTTTTGGCTCCGTATCTGATCGTTTGGGGGTACGTAGGTATATATAGGAGGAAGGAGTACGTCGGTGGAGCAACAAGGGGCCCACGAGTGTGGAGGGCGTGCCCTAGGGGGGTAGGTGCGCCCCCTACGTCGTGGCTTCCTCTTTTGTTTCTTGACGTAGGGTCCAAGTCTCCTGGATCATGTTCGTTCCGAAAATCACGTTCCTGAAGGTTTCATTCCGTTTGGACTCCGTTTGATATTCTTTTTCTGCGAAACTCTGAAATAGGCGAAAACAACAATTCTGTGCTGGGCCTCTGGTTAGTAGGTTAGTCCCAAAAATAATATAAAAGTGAATATTAAAGCCCAATAATGTCCAAAACAGAAGATAATATAGCATGGAGCAATCAAAAATTATAGATACGTTGGAGACGTATCAAGCATCCCCAAGCTTAATTCCTGCTCGTCCTCGAGTAGGTAAATGATAAAAACAGATTTTTTTATGCGGAGTGCTACTTGGCATAATTTCAATGTAATTCTTCTTAATTGTGGTATGAATATTCAGATCGAAAGATTCAAGATAAAAGTTCATATTGACATAAAAATAATAATACTTCAAGCATACTAACTAAGCAATTATGTCCTCTCAAAATAACATGGCCAAAGAAAGTTCATCCCTACAAAATCATATAGTTTAGTCATGCTCCATATTCGTCACACAAAAATGCTCTCATCATGCACAACCCCGATGACAAGCCAAGCAATTGTTTCATACTTTAGTAATCTCAAACTTATAGACCCTCACGCAATACATGAGCGCGAGCCATGGACATAGCACTATGGGTGGAATATAATATGATGATGGGGGTTATGTGGAGAAGACAAAAAAGGAGAAAGTCTCACATCAATGAGGCTAATCAATGAGCTATGGAGATTCCCATCGATTGATGTTAATGCAAGGAGTAGGGATTGCCATGCAACGGATGCACTAGAGCTATAAATATATGAAAGCTCAACAAAAGAAACTAAGTGGGTGTGCATCCAACTTGCTTGCTCACGAAGACCTAGGGAACTTGAGGAAGCCCATTGTTGCAATATACAAGCCAAGTTCTATAATGAAAATTTCCAACTAGTATATGAAAGTGACAAAACAAGAGACTCTCTATCATGAAGATTATGGTGCTACTTTGAAGCACAAGTGTGGTAAAGGATAGTAGCATTGTCCCTTCTCTCTTTTTCTCTCATTTTTTTGGGCCTTCTCTTTTTTTGTGGCCTTTCTCTCTTTTTTTTATATTCATCACTTGGGAAAATGCTCTAGAAAATGATCATCATCACACTTCTATTGATTTACAACTCAATGATTACAACTCGATACTAGAATAAAGTATGACTCTATATGAATGCCTCCGGTGGTGTACCGGGATATGCAATGAACCAAGAGTGACATGTATGAAAGAATTATGAACGGTGGCTTTGCCACGAATACTATGTCAACTACATGATCATGCAAAGCAATATGACAATGATGAACTTGTCATGATAAACTGGATGGTGGAAAGTTGCATGGCAATATATCTCGGAATGGCTATGGAAATGCCATAATAGGTAGGTACGGTGGCTGTTTTGAGGAAGATATAAGGAGGTTTATGTGTGAAAGAGCGTATCATATCACGGGGTTTGCGAAGTTTGCACCAACTCCCAATGTGAGAAAGGGCAATGCGCGGTACCGAAGAGGCTAGCAATGGTGGAAAGGTGAGAGTGCATATAATCCATGGACTCAACATTAGTCATAAAGAACTCACATAATTATTGCAAAAATCTACAAGTCATCAAAAACCAAGCACTACGCGCATGCTCCTAGGAGGATTGATTGGTAGGAAAAGACCATCGCTCATCCCCGACCGCCACTCATAAGGAAGACAATCAAAGAACACCTCATGTTTCAAATTTGTTACATAACGTTTACCATCCGTGCATGCTACGGGACTTGCAAACTTCAACACAAGTATTTCTAAAATTCACAACTACTCAACTAGCACGACTTTAATATCACTACATCCATGTCTCAAAACAATCATAAAGCATCAAACTTCTCTTAGTATTCAACACACTCATAAGAAAGTTTTTACTAATCTTGAATACCTAGCATATTAGGATTACTTAAGCAAATTACCGTGCTAATTAAGACTCTCAAAATAATCTAAGTGAAGCATGAGAGATCAATAGTTTCTATAAAACAAATCCACCACTGTGCCCTAAAAGATATAAGTGAAGTACTAGAGCAAAAACTATATAACTCAAAAGATATAAGTGAAGCACATAGAGTATTCTAATAATTTCCGAATCATGTGTGTTTCTCTCAAAAGGTGTGTACAGAAAGGATGATCCTGGTAAACTATAAGTCAAATACTCAAATCATACAAGACTCTCCAAGCAAAACACATATCATGTGGTGAATAAAAATATAGCTCCAAGTAAAGTTACCGATGGAATTAGACGAAAGAGGGGATGCCTTCCGGGGCATCCCCAAGCTTTGGCCTTTTGGTGTCCTTAGATTATCTTGGGGGTGACATGGGCATCCCCAAGCTTTGGCTCTTGCCACTCCTTGTTCCATAATCCATCAAATCTTTTACCCAAAACTTGAAAACTTCACAACACAAAACTTAGCAGAAAATCTCGTGAGCTCTGTTAGCGAAAGAAAACAAAAGACAACTTCAAGGTACTGTAATGAACTCATTATTTATTTATATTGGTGTTGAACCTACTGTATTCCAACTTCTCTATGGTTTATAAACTATTTTACTAGCCATAGATTCATCAAAATAAGCAAACAACACATGAAAAACAGAATCTGTAAAAAACAGAACAGTCTGTAGTAATCTGTAACTAATGCAAACTTCTGGAACTCCAAAAAATCTGCCAAAATAGTAAGGCCGATACAATTTGTTTATTGATCATCAGAAATTGTAATCAATATTTTATCACGTTCTGGTGATTTCTAACAATTATTTTCGTGAACAGAAATTTTTGGAAATTACAGCAAGATCAAATAACTATCATCCAAGAAGATCCTATAGGTCTAACTTGGCACAAACACTAATTAAAAAATAAAAACACATCTAACCAGAGGCTAGATCAAATATTTATTCCTAAACATAAGAAAAAGTAAAAAACCTAAAAATAAAATTGGGTTGCCTCCCAACAAGCGCTATCGTTTAACGCCCTTAGCTAGGCATAAAAGCAAGGATAGATCTAGGTGTTGCCATCTTTGGTAGGCAATCCATAAGTGGCTGTCATGATAGATTCATATGGTAACTTTATTTTCTTCCTAGGGAAGTATTCCATGCCTTTTCTTTAATGGAAATTGGAATCTAATATTCCCTTCCTTCATGTCAATAATTGCACCAATCATTCTAAGGAAAGGTCTACCAACAATAATAGGACATGAAGGATTGCAATCTATATCAAGAACAATAAAATCTACGAGCACATAGTTCCTATTTGCAACAATAAGAACATCATTAATCCTTCCCATAGGTTTCTTAATAGTGGAATCCGCAAGGTGCAAGTTTAAAGAGCAATAATCAAAATCATGAAAATCTAGCAAATCACACAAAGTTTTTGGAATCGTGGAAACACTAGCACCCAAATCACACAAAGCATATCATTCATTATCTTTAATCTTAATTTTAATAGTATGCTCCCACTCATCTTAAAGTTTTCTAGGGATAGAAACTTCCAACTCAAGTTTTTCTTCATAAGATTGCATCAAAGCATCAACGATATGTTTGGTAAAAGCTTTATTTTGACTATAAGCATGAGGAGAATTTATCACGGATTGCAACAAGGAAATACAATCTATCAAATATAAATTATGATAATTAAATTCCTTGAAGTCCAAAATAGTGGGTTTATTAATATCTAGGGTTTTGTTCTCTTCAATCCCACTTTTATCAATTTTATCATCAAGATCTAAAAACTCCGAATTTTTGGAAAGCCTTCTAGGTAAAGGTGGATCATATTCAGTCCCATCATTATCAAGGTTCATATTGCAAAACAAGTATTTAATAGGGGACGCATCACTAACTTTTAGATCTTCATCTTTATTTTCATAGAAATTTGAAGAACATGCTTTTATAAAGCAATCCTTCTTAGCACGCATCCTAGCGGTTATTTCTTTGCACTCATCAATAAAAATTCTCATGGCTTTGAGATACTCATTGATATCATGCTTAGGAGGAATAGATCTCAGTTTCAAGAAATCAACATCAAGAGAAATTCTATCAACGTTCCTAGCCAATTCATCAACTTTAAGCAATTTTTCTTCAAGCAAAGCATTGAAATTATTTTGTGAATTCATAAACTCTTTAACACTAGTCTCAAATTCAGAGGGCATCTTGTTAAAATTTCCATAAGAGTTGTTGTAGGAATTACCATAATTATTAGAGGAATTGCTAGGATAAGGCCTAGGATTAAAGTTTCCTCTATACGCGTTGTTACCAAAATTATTCCTACCAACAAAATTCACATCCATAGATTCATTATTATTCTCAATAAAAGTAGACAAGGACATATCATTAGGATCAGAAGAAACACTCTTAGTAGCAAATAATTTTGTAAGTTCATCCATCTTTCCACTCAAAACATTAATTTCTTCTATCGCATGCACTTTTTTATTAGTATATCTTTCAGTGTTCCATTGAGAATAATTAACCATAATATTATCTAGGAGTTTAGTAGCTTCTCCTAAAGTGATTTCCATAAAAGTGCCTCCCACGGCCGAATCTAAAAGATTTCTAGAAGCAAAATTCAATCCGGCATAATTTTTTTGTATAATCATCCACAATTACGTATCATTAACTTCATCCTCTCCCAAGCTTGTGCAACATGTTCATGATCAAGTTGCTTAAAATTCATAATATCATTTCTAAGAGAGATGATCTTAGCGGGAGGAAAATACTTAGAGATAATAGCATCTTTGCACTTGTTCCAAGAATCAATACTATTTTTAGGCCAAGACGAAAACCAAGCTTTAGCACGATCTCTAAGCGAAAAAGGAAATAGCTTCAATTTAACAATATCATTATCAACATCTTTATTCTTTTGGATATCACACAAATCAACGAAGCTATTTAGATGCGTAGCGGCATCTTCACTAGGAAGGCCGGCTAATTGATCTTTCATGACAAGATTCAACAAAGCAGCATTGATTTCACAAGATTCAGTATCGGTAAGAGGAGCAATCAGAGTGCTAAGGAAATCATTATTGTTAGTATTGGTAAAGTCACATAATTTGGTATTATCTTGAGCCATCATGACAAACAAGCAATCCAACACACGAGCAGACAAAAAGAAAATGAAAAAGAGGCGAACGAAAAAGAGAGGGCGAACAAAACGACAAGGGTGAAGTGGGGGAGAGGAAAACGAGAGGCAAATGGCAAATAATGTAATGCGGGAGATAAGGGTTTGTGATGGATACTTGGTATGTTGACTTTTGCGTTGACCTCCCCGACAATGGCGCCAGGAATCCTTCTTGCTACCTCTTGAGCACTGCGTTTGTTTTCCCTTGAAGAGGAAAGGGTGATGCGGCAAAGTAGCGTAAGTATTTCCCTCAGTTTTTGAGAACCAAGGTATCAATCCAGTAGGAGGCTACGCGCGAGTCCCTCGCACCTACACAAAACAAATAAATCCTCGCAACCAACGCGATAAGGGTTGTCAATCCCTACGGTCGATTCAGAGTGAGATCGATAGATATGATAGGATAATATTTTTGGAATTTTTGTGATAAAGATGCAAAGTAAAATAAAAGCAAAGTAAAAGGCAACAGAAATAACTAAGTGTTGGAAGATTAATATGATGAAGATAGACCCGGGGGCCATAGGTTTCACTAGTGGCTTCTCTCAAGAGCATAAGTATTTTACGGTGGGTGAACAAATTACTGTTGAGTGCCACGTCTTGAGCTTGCGTTGGTTTTCCCCGAAGAGGAGAGGATGATGCAGCACAGTAGCGTAAGTATTTCCCTCAGTTTTTCAGAACCAAGGTATCAATCCAGTAGGAGGCCACGTGCAAGTCCCTCGTACTTGCACAAAACGATAGCTACTCGCAACCAACGTGATTAGGGGTTGTCAATCCCTTCAGGTCACTTACGAGGGTGAGATCTAATAGAGATAATATTTTTGGTATTTTTGGTATAAAGATGCAAAGTAAAAAAGTAAAAGCAAAATAAAAACAAAGCAAGTCTAAAAGTGATGGAGATTGATATGATGAGAATAGACCCGGGGGCCATACGTTTCACTAGTGGCTTCTCTCAAGAGAATAGATATTCTACGGTGGGTGAACAAATTACTGTTGAGCAATTGACAGAATTGAGCATAGTTATGAGGTTATCTAGGTATGATCATGTATATAGGCATCACGTCCGAGACAAGTAGATCGAAACGATTCTGCATCTACTACTATTACTCCACTCATCAACCGCTATCCATCATGCATCTAGAGTATTAAGTTAAAAACAGAGTAACGCCTTAAGCAAGATGACATGATGTAGAGGAATAAATTCATGCAATATGATAAATACCACATCTTGTTATCCTCGATGGCAACAATTCAATACGTGCCTTGCAACCCTTTCTGTCACTGGGTAAGGACACCGCAAGATTGAACCCAAAGCTAAGCACTTCTCCTATTGCAAGAACTACCAATCTAGTTGGCCAAACCAAACGGATAATTCGAAGAGACTTGCAAAGATAACTCAATCATACATAAAAGAATTCATAGAAGATTCAAATATTATTCATAGATAAGCTGGATCATAAACCCACAATTCATCAGTCTCAACAAACGCACCGCGAAAAGAAGATTACATCGAATAGATCTCCACGAGAGAGGGGGAGAACATTGTATTGAGATCCAAAAAGAGAGAAGAAGCCATCTAGCTACTAGCTATGGACCCGAAGGTCTGAAGTAAACTACTCACACTTCATCGGAGGGGCTATGGTGTTGATGTAGAAGCCCTCCGTGGTGGATGCCCCTCCGTGAGCTCGGAACAGGCCCCAAGATGGGATCTCGTGGATACAGGAAGGATGCGGCGGTGGAATTAGGTTTTGGCTCCCCTCGATCGGTTGGGGATACGAGGTATATATAGGAGGAAGGAGTACATCGGTGGGGCGTCGGGGGCCCACGAGTGCGGGGCGCGCCAGGGGCGCTCCACCTCGTGACCGCCTCGCACTTCTTGGAGTAGGTTCCAAGTCTCCTGGATCACGTTCGGTGAGAAGATCACGTTCTCGAAGGTTTCATTCTGTTTTGACTCCGTTTGATATTCCGTTTCTTCGAAACACTGAAATAGGCAAAAAAACAGCAATTCTGGGCTGGGCCTCCGGTTAATAGGTTAGTCCCAAAAGTAATATAAAAGTGAAAAATAAAGCCCAATATAGGCCAAAACAGTAGATAAAGTAGCATGGAGCAATAAAAAATTATAGATACGTTGGAGACGTATCAGGCATCCCCAAGCTTAATTCCTGCTCGTCCTTGAGTAGGTAAATGATATAAAGAGAATTTTTGATGCGGAGTGATACTTTGGCATAATTTCAATATAAATCTTCTTACTTGTGATATGAATATTCAGATCCGAAAGATTTAAGACAAAAGTTCATATTGACATAAAAATAATAATACTTCAAGCATACTAATCAAAGCAATCATGTCTTCTCAAAATAACATGGAAAAAGAAAGTTCATCCCTACAAAATCATATAGTTAGGCTATGCTTCATTTTCATCACACAAAGATGTTCCCAACTTCTATACCCCCGATGACAAGCCAAGCAATTGTTTCATACTCAAATAATCTCAAACTCTTTCAACCTTTACGCAATACATGAGCGCGAGTCATGGGTATAGCACTATGGGTGGAATAGAATATGATGATGGGATTGTGTGGAGAAGACAAAAAGGAGAAAATCTCATATCGACGAGGATAATCAACGGGCTATGGAGATGCCCATCAATTGATGTCAACATGAGGAGTAGGGATTGCCATGGAACGGATGCACTAGAGCTATAAGTATATGAAAGATCTACAAAAGAAACTAAGTGGGTGTGCATCCAACTTGCTTGCTCACGAAGACCTAGGGCACTTTGAGGAAGCCGATCATTGGAATATACAAGCCAAGTTCTATAATGAAAAATTCTCACTAGTATATGAAAGTGACAAAATGAGAGACTCTCTATCATGAAGATCTTAGTGCTACTTTGAAGCACACTATATGAGACTCACCACATGAAGAACAAGGTGCTACTTTGAAGCACAAGTGTGGTAAAAGGATAGTAGCATTGTCCCTTCTCTCTTTTTCTCTCATTTTTTTATTTGGGCCTTTTCTCTTTTTTTTGGCCTCTTTTTTTTTTCGTCCGGAGTCTCATCCCGACATATGGGGGAATCATAGTCTCCATAATCCTTTCCTCACTTGGGACAATGCTCTAATAATGATGATCATCACAATTTTATTTCTATTACAACTCAACAATTACAACTCGAAACTTCGAACAAAATATGACTCTACATGAATGCCTCCGGCGATGTACCGGGATGGTGCAATGAATCAAGAGTGACATGTATGGAAAATAATGCATGGTGGCTTTTCCACAAATATGATGTCAACTACATGATCATGCAATGGCAATATGACAAAAGTAATGTATGTCATAATAATGATGATGGAAGTTGCATGGCAATATATCTCGGAATGGCTATGGAAATGCCATGATAGGTAGGTATGGTGGCTGATTTGAGGAAGATATAAGGAGGTTTATGTGTGAAAGAGCGTATCATATCACGGGGTTTGGATGCACCGGCGAAGTTTGCACCAACTCTCAAGGTGAGAAAGGGCAATGCACGGTAGCGAAGAGGCTAGCAAATGCGGAAAGGTAAAAGTGCGTATAATCCATGTACTCAACATTAGTCAAAAGAACTCATATAGTTATTGCAAAAATTTAGAAGCCATTAAAAATCAAGTACTACGCGCAATGCTCCTAGGGGGATAGATTGGTAGGAAAAGACCATCGCTCGTCCCCGATCGCCACTCATAAGGATGCACAAGCCAGGTACACTTCATGTTTCAAATTTGTTACACAACTTTACCCATACGTGCATGCTACAGGACTTGCAAACTTCAACACAAGTATTTCTCAAATTCACAATTATAAACTAGCACGACATTGATATTATTACCTCCATATCTCAAAACAATTATTAAGCATTAAATTTATCTTAGTATTCAATTCACTCAAAAGAAAGTTTCACATATCTTGAACACCAAGCATATTAACATTAAGCAAATTACCATGCTATTAACGACTCTCAAAATAATCTAAGTGAAGCATGAGAGATCAAGTTTCTTTAAAACAAATCCACCACCGTGCTCTAAAAGATCTAAGTGAAGCACTAGAGCAAAAATTATCACGCTCAAAAGATATAAGTGAAGCACTATGAGCAAAACTATCAAGCTCAAAAGATATAAGTGAAGCACATAGAGTATTCTAACAAATTCCAAATCATGTATGACTCTCTCAAAATGTGTGTACAGCAAGGATGATTGTGGTAAACTAACAAGCAAATACTCAAATAATACAAGACGCTCCAAGCAAAACACATATCATGTTGGTGAATAAAAATATAGCTCCAAGTAAATTACCGATGGAAGTAGACGAAAGAGGGGATGCCTTCCGGGGCATCCCCAAGCTTTGACTTTTTGGTGTCCTTGGATTATCTTGTGGGTGCCATGGGCATCCCCAAGCTTATGCTCTTGCCACTCCTTGTTCCATAATCCATTAAAAGATTTCACCCAAAACTTGAAAACTTCACAACACAAAACTCAATAGAAATCTCGTGAGCTCCGTTAGAGAAAGAAAACAAAATACTACTTTAAGGTACTGTAATGAACTCATTATTTATTTATATTGGTGTTAAACCTACTTTATTCCAACTTCTCTATGGATTATAAACTATTTTACTAGCCATAGATTCATCAAAATAAGCAAACAACACACGCAAAACAGAATCTGTCAAAAACAGAACAGTCTGTAGTAATCTGTAACTAACGCAAACTTCTGGAACCCAACAAATTCTACCAAAATTAGACGACCTGGACAATTTGTTTATTGATCAGCAGGAATTTTAATCACTATTTTGTCACGTTCTGGTGATTTTTAACAATTCGAGCACTGAGCGCAAAGATTCTGGAAATTACAGCAAGATCAAATAACTATCTCCCAAGAAGATCTAATAGGTTTAACTTGGCACAAACACTAATTAAAAGATAAAACCACATCTAAACAGAGGCTAGATGGATTATTTATTCCTAAAAAGATGAAAAAATAAAAAACTAAAAATAAAATTGGGTTGCCTCCCAACAAGCGCTATCGTTTAACGCCCCAGCTAGGCATAAAAGCAAGGATAGATCTAGGTATTGCCATCTTTGGTAGGCGATCCATAAGTGGCTCTCATGATAGATTCATATGGTAATTTTATTTTATTTCTAGGAAAGTGTTTCATGCCCTTCTTTAAGGGAAATTGGAATCTAATATTTCCTTCCTTCATATCAATAATTGCACCAATCGTTCTAAGGAAAGGTCTACCAAGCATAATAGGACATGAAGGATTGCAATATATATCAAGAACGATAAAATCTACGGGCACATAATTCCTATTTGCAAGAATAAGTACATCATTAATTCTTCCCATAGGCTTTTTAATAGTGGAATCAGTAAGATGCAAGTTTAGAGAGCAATCATCAAAATCACGGAAATCTAGCAAATCACATAAAGTTTTGGGAATAGTAGAGACACTAGCACCCAAATCACACAAAGCATGAAACTCATAATCTTTAATTTTAATTTTGATAGTAGGTTCCCACTCATCATGGAGTTTCCTAGGGACAGAAACTTTCAACTCAAGCTTTTCTTCATAAGATTGCATCAAGGCATCAACAATGTGTTCGGTAAAAGCCTTATTTTGACTATAAGCATGAGGAGAATTTAGCATGGATTGCAATAAGGAAATACAATCAATTAAAGAGCAATTTTCATAATTAAATTCCTTGAGATCCAAATTAGTGGGTTTAGCAATATCTCAATTTTTTCCTTTCAATCCCACTTTTATCAATTTCATCATCAAGATCTAAAAACTCAGAATTCTTAGAACGCCTTCTAGGTAAAGGAAGATCATAATCAGTTTCATCAAGATTCATATGGAAAAACAAAGATTTAATAGGGGACACATCTATAACTTTCAGATCTTCATCTTGATTTTCATAGGAATTAGAAGAACACGCTTTAATAAAGGCATCTTTGGAAGCACGCATCCTAGCGGTTCTCTCTTTGCACTCATCAATGGAAATTCTCATAGCTTTGAGAGACTCATTGACATCATGCTTAGGAGGAACTGATCTAAGCTTTAAAGAATCAATCTCGAGAGATCTTCTATCAACGTTCCTAGCCAAATCATCAACTTTAAGCAATTTCTCTTCAAGCAAAGCATTAAAATGCTTTTGTGAATTCATAAACTCTTTAACACTACTCTCAAATTCAGAGGGCATCTTATTAAAATTTCCATAAGAGTTGTTGTAGGAATTTCCATAATTATTAGAAGGATTACTAGGATAAGGCCTAGGATTAAAATTCCCTCTATACGCGTTGTTACCAAAATTATTCCTACCAACAAAATTCACATCCATAGATTCATTATTATTCTCAATCAAGGTAGACAAAGGCATATCATTAGGATCAAAAGAAACACTCTTAGTAAATAACTTCATAAGTTCATCCATCTTTCCACTCAAAACATTGATTTCTTCTATAGCATGCACTTTTTTATTAGTAGATCTTTCAGTATGCCATTGAGAATAATTAACCATAATATTATCTAGGAGTTTAGTAGCATCTCCTAAAGTGATTTCCATAAAAGTGCCTCCCGCGGCCGAATCTAAAAGATTTCTAGAAGCAAAATTCAATCCAACATATTTTTTTTGTATAATCATCCACAAGTTCAAACCATGAGTAGGACAATTATGTATCATTTTCATTCTCTCCCAAGCTTGTGCAACATGTTCATGATCAAGTTGCTTAAAATTCATAATATCGTTCCTCAGAGAGATAATCTTAGCGGGAGGAAAATACTTAGAGATAAAAGCATCTTTGCACTTGTTCCAAGAATCAATAATATTTTTAGGCAAAGATGAAAACCACGCTTTAGCATGATCTCTAAGCGAAAAAGGAAATAGCTTCAATTTAACGACATCATTATCGACATCTTTTTTCTTTTGCATATCACATAAATCAACGAAGCTATTCAGATGAGTAGCAGCATCTTCACTAGGAAGGCCAGCGAATTGATCTTTCATAACAAGATTCAACAAAGTAGTATTGATTTCACAAGATTCAGTATTGGCAAGAGGAGCAATCGGAGTGCTAAGGAAATCATTATTATTGGTATTGGTGAAATCACACAATTTGGTAGCATCTTTGTCACGACCGGTTTTTTGGGTAATAAATTCCAGAAAATGGTCGTTGTGCTCACCAGCCCCAGGATTACTGTTAGCTGATGAGGCACCAACTTGATACAGAAATTCCAAGCAAAATACAAAATATGTAGCACAAGACCATTCTGGCCTGTGAGTACAACAAATGCTTTCTAGTGGTTGATGGCGGAAGCGGTTTGTGGATCATCAGCGTCTATGGGACTCATTTCCCACAGGAATAGCTGACCAGGATAACTCCTATCTTCGCGAGGCTGCTATCACCATTGCTTAGGTTCCGGGGCTGTCATCACGGTCGCTCCTCTCCGTGCAAGAAATCTGGCCAAGACAATAGCCAGGGACAAGCCAGTGAGTACTTTGAATGTACTCGCAAACATTATGAACATGGGTATAATATAAATGATAATCATGTACTGAAATATTCTATGATCACATCGTCAGTCATAAAATAAAATCTCTCATGCATGCAAGCAGATTATTAATATGTAACAATGAATATGTAATGACAGAGTAGGAATAAAATGCACCATTCAGATGTCTGAAGCGACGTCTCGAATTGATGGTAAATAACAAGCATGCCTCAGTCGGGCGTCTGAGCGACACCACATAAAGGGCTTATAAATAATCACAGTGAATATCTAGGAGGTAGAACCATCCCAGGGATACTCGATAATTCAAATAATATAACGGGTTAGTCCATAACAAAATAATAATCATGGTCCTCACAAGTCACAAGTCGGACTCCAAGTTTGGTTTAACAGTTTCTCCTCCGAAGACCGACACTAAGACCAACACTAGACCCATCCCAGACTGAAGTCCTTAACCATGGACACGGCTATTCGAATAGGTTTAAACTCTGCAGAGGGTGTACTTTTTACCCACGAGTAATGGATTCCTTTTGTCCATCGGGACTAATTCCGTCTACTGCCTTTTAGTTGAAAACACACCTAACTTGCACACACCAGCTTAACTTATCGGTGTCTGGAATCACCCACGATGCCTGTCAAGCAAAACTCTAAGTGGGGAGGCTACAACCTCGCGTAGCATGGGATCAAATTTATATCGCGCGCTCTAAGGGGTGGCCTCCCCTCTCGGTCTCAACCGGAAACACCCATGCCCCCGGACCAGGTGGCCTGCCTACCAGCTACAACCGGTATCTTCCACCATGGCCTCTTTGTATGGTGTGTGCTAGAAAGGGGTTGACGACTTACTGAACCGTACCCTACTTGTTGTAGAGACGAGTGGTAGTACGAAACAAGTATGGGGGTTACTGGAACAAGACTCGATCTATGGTCGACTCAGGAGGTTTTAAGTATTCCCTGCATGATTAGCATAACGAACATATTTCATCCAACAGACAGAATCACCACTCATCATACCCCTCATGCCATGCCGGACACACTCGTCTCGACGAGGAACTACGGACAAGCTCGGGTCTACCCAAGACAGAGACTTTCTCGTTTTCCTTCCGGTAGGCACGAAAGGCATACGAGGATGATCACTATTACAAGCATGTCCATTTCCAACAGCAAGGAAGTTTCCATTCATGCAAATGATCATATCTCCACATAAAATAACGAGTTTTACGTATCGAGGTGGTGTCATAATCGTGTCAAACCATGCATGAAAAACATTATGCCAGGGTTCAGAATGCTTGCCTTCAAGGTGTGGAAAGGCAGGGTGCACTCCAAAACTTTTGAAAGCTTTCTCCTCTCTCCAAAAATCCAATTTAAAAATATTTTGGATCAATATATAGTTTCAAAAGCAGTACCAAAAATTTGTCTGAATTTTTTTGAAATAAATCTTTAAATAAACTAGACAATATTTGAGAGAGGTAGGAAAAATAATCAATTCATTTGAGTTATATTTAAAAAGTTATAGGCAGTCAAAGTTGTGGTCAAAATCTGCTTTTAAAAATAAAACAGAAAAAGAAAACGTTTCGAAATGTACACGTCGAACACGTACTTTGGAATTACGTCTCCACTTACTCCAGCGTGGACGGCGCGTGAGTCACTGACAGTGGGCCCGCATGGCCCACTGGTCAGGTTTGACTATTCTCTCCTCCCTCCTCTTCCTCTGCCCGAGATGGAGCGGGACTCCGGCGATGCTCGCCGGCGAATGGCGGCACCGTTCGAGAAACAGAGGTCACCCGTGGGCTCAGGGGGTCGAGGCAGTCCCTCTGGTAGTCGTTACGGTCCCCGGGGTGGACGGAGCTGCCGACGGCGAGCTCCGCAGCGGACGGTGGCCGTCGGGCAGAGTGGGTTTTCTCCTGCGGCGAGTCCCGATCAAAATTGAGCAGGGGGATGGACTCACGAGTGGGAGAGGGAGCTCCTGGAGAAGAGAGTGGAGAGGGGGAGGCCCTGGTGGCGCCGGAATGGCCGAGATAGTGGCGGCGGCTGCGGTTGCCGGAGATGGGGAAGAAGACCTCCCCGGGTCGATTGGCTGCCACGGGGGAACTAGGGTAGTGTTTTGAGGCTGCCTTGGGAACGGGACGTGCTCGGGGGCCTCTTATATAGCGTGGCCATGTCGGTTCGCGGCGGCCGCGGATAGGATCGCCGGCGAACCGCCTCCCTGTTGCTACATGAGTATGTGGCGGCGACGAGCGCTAGAGGATGCGCTTGTGGATGAGTCTGAGCTGCCCCAGGGGCAGGTGGCGAGCGGGAGAGGCTCGGGCGGCGCCGACTTGTGCAGGGGCTGGCTGCGGACGCCGGCGTGCCGCCAAGGGCTCTGACGGCGGTGCTGTAGGGCACCAGGGCTGCTTGGCGTGATGCGGTGAGCAGTCGAGTGAGTGGTGCGGCTCTGCAGAGTGGGAAAAACCAGGGGCGCGACGCGGCGGCTCGAGCGCGGCACGTGCAAAACGCGTGCTCTGCTCGCGCCCAGAGCATGCACGGGACGTGCTCGACAAAATGCCAGGGCATGCTAGAGGTCTCGGGTGAGGTTGGGGTTTAACAGACCTAGGTTAGGAGTAACTGGGAGTTTATTGGGCAAGGTGGTTAGGTAAGGGAAGCAAGTTCATAGTGCAAACTAAAACTCATGTCAGAACTGGTCATGCCCACAAAGTGTTTGACAGAATGCCACATGCACCTAGGCATTTCTTGGAGTGGTCAAATCTTCCAGAGTGGGGTCTCTTTAGATGCAAAAGAGAGTGGTAAGGTCATTTGGGTAAAAGAAGAAACTTGCTAGTGCAAGTTTTGCAAATCTTCAGTTCTGGACAGGAGGTAAATGGCATCAATGCATGGATCAAAAATCTCCCAATGGGTCCAATCTCCTGGACTTAAGGGTTTGGTAAGGTGTACTACAAGTAGTAGAAAGATCATGGGTAGAGGAGCAAGTTAGAAGATGGTTGCAGTACAAATCACCAAGTTACACCAGAATGAAGATGAGGATGATTCACTCAAAATTTTCAAAGAGCAACACTGGGTTTTTGCATAAAATTGAATAATATGCTCCTACTGACATCCCAAAATTTTGGTAGAAGTTTTAAAGAAATATTTAAATAGGTTGTATTGTAAAACTGCCCACTGGACCAGATTTGAAAATCTGGTGTAGAGCTCAAAATATCCAAAGATTGAAATATATTTTTGCATAAAAGTGATCTAAAAACATCACATGGCATCCCCAAATTTTGGTGGAATTTCTGAATGACTTAAAAAAAAGTTGCAGTGCAAATGGGACCCTAAACTTATGAAAAACCAAATTAGAGAGATGAAGCTCAGGGGAAAATAATTATATAAATAATCCTACTGATAAAATAATTGTTTTATTTGAGAGGGTAAAAGAGTCCAATAAAAATTGGGAAGTTTTTCACTAGGGGTAAAAACTCCATAAAAAATAAAGGGAAGAATGGTTCTGAAATCAAAAGAAAATCCAGAAAACAAAAGTTTAAGTTCCTGGCAAAATTTTAATTAATAAAACAAGGCTAAAAATTTTGGGGTGTTACAATCTTGAGCCATCGTGACGAACAAGCAAACTAGCACACGAGCAAACAAACGGACAAGGAAAAAGGCAAAGGAAAAAGGAGGAGGAGATTGGGAAAGAGAGGGCAAATAAAACGGCAAGGGTGAAGTGAGGGAGAGGAAAACGAGAGGCAAATGGCAAATAATGTAATGCGAGAGATAGGGATTGTGATGGGTACTTGGTATGTTGACTTTTATGAGACCTCCCGACAACGGCGCCGAAATCCTTCTTGCTACGTCTTGAGCTTGCGTTGGTTTTCCCGAAGAGGAGAGGATGATGCAGCACAAGATGGCGTCGTATTTCCCTCAGTTTTTAGAACCAAGGTATCAATCCAAGAGGAGGCCACGCAAGTCCCTCGTACCTGCACAAAAGATAGCTACTCGCAACCAACGCGATTAGGGGTTGTCAATCCCTTCACGGTCACTTACGAGGGTGAGATCTGATAGAGATAATATTTTTGGTATAAAGATGCAAACTAAAAAGTAAAAGCAAAGTAAAAACAAATCAAGTATAAAAGTGATGGGGATTGATATGATGAGAATAGACCCGGGGGCCATAGGTTTCACTAGTGGCTTCTCTCAAGAGCATAGATATTCTACGGTGGGTGAACAAATTACTGTTGAGCAATTGACAGAATTGAGCATAGTTATGAGGTTATCTAGGTATGATCATGTATATAGGCATCACATCCGAGACAAGTAGATCGAAACGATTCTGCATCTACTACTATTACTCTACTCATCGACCGCTATCCAGCATGCATCTAGAGTATTAAGTTTAAAACAGAGTAACGCCTTAAGAAAGATGACATGATGTAGAGGAATAAATTCATGGAATATGATAAATACCCCATCTTGTTATCCTCGATGGCAACAATACAATATGTGCCTTGCAACCCTTTCTGTCACTGGGTAAGGACACCGCAAGATTCAACCCAAAGCTAAGCACTTTTCCCATTGCAAGAACTACCAATCTAGTTGGCCAAACCAAACGGATAATTCGAAGAGACTTGCAAAGATAACTCAATCATACATAAAAGAATTCATAAAAGATTCAAATATTATTCATAGATAAGCTGGATCATAAACCCACAATTCATCGATCTCAACAAACACACCGCAAAAAGAAGATTACATCGAATAGATCTCCACGAGAGAGGGGGAGAACATTGTATTGAGATCCAAAAAGAGAGAAGAAGCCATCTAGCTACTAGCGATGGACCCTAAGGTCTGAAGTAAACTACTCACACTTCATCGGAGGGGCTATGGTGTTGATGTAGAAGCCCTCCATGGTGAATGCCCCCTCCGGCGGAGCTCCGAAACAGGCCCCAAGATGGGATCTCATGGATACACGAAGGTACGGCGGTGGAATTAGGTTTTTGGCTCCCCCTCTGATCGTTTGGGGATACGTAGGTATATATAGGAGGAAGGAGTACGTCGGTGGAGCGTCAGGGGGCCCACGAGGTAGGGGGCGCGCCAGGGGGCGCCCTCCACCCTCGTGACCGCCTCTGGCACTTCTTGGAGTAGGGTCTCCTGGATCACGTTCGGTGAGAAGATCACGTTCCCAAAGGTTTCATTCCGTTTGGACTCTGTTTGATATTCCGTTTCTTCGAAACACTGAAATAGAAAAAAAACAATTCTGGGCTGGGCCTCCGGTTAACAGGTTAGTCCCAAAAGTAATATAAAAGTGGAAAATAAAGCCCAATATAGTCCAAAACAGTAGATAAAGTAGCATGGAGCAATCAAAAATTATAGATACGTTGGAGACGTATCATTGAGCAATTGACAGAATTGAGCATAGTTATGAGAATATCTAGGTATGATCATGTATATAGGCATCACGTCCGAGACAAGTAGACCGACTCCTTCCTGCATCTACTACTATTACTCCACACATCGACCGCTATGTAGCATGCATCTAGAGTATTAATTTCATAAGAACAGAGTAACGCCTTAAGCAAGATGACATGATGTAGAGGGATAAATTCATGCAATATGATAAAAACCCCATCTTGTTATCCTTGATGGCAACAATACTATACGTGCCTTGCTGCCCCTACTGTCACTGGGAAAGGACACTGCAAGATTGAACCCAAAGCTAAGCACTTCTTGTTGGGGAACGTAGTAATTTCAAAAAAATTTCCTACGCACACTCAAGACCATAGTGATGGCATAGCAACGAGAGGGGAGAGTGTCTGTCCACGTACCCTCGTAGACCGAAAGCGGAAGCGTTATAACAACGCGGTTGATGTAGTCGTACGTCTTCACGATCCGACCGATCCAAGCACCGAACGTACGACACCTCCGTGTTCAGCACACGTTCAGCTCGATGACGATCCCCGGACTCCGATCCAGCAAAGTGTCGGGATGAGTTCCGTCAGCACGACGGCGTGGTGACGATGATGATGCTCCACCGACGCAGGGCTTCGCCTAAGCTCCGCGACGATATGACTTCTCCGGCGCAAGGCTTCGCCTAAGCTCCGCGACGATATGACCGAAGTGGAATATGGTGGAGGGGGGCACCGCACACGGCTAAGGAACGATCCGTAGATCAACTTGTGTGTCATGGGGTGCCCCTGCCCCGTATATAAAGGAGCAAGGGGGTGCGGCCGGCCCTAGAGAGGCGCTGGAGGAGTCCTACTCCCACCGAGTAGGACTCCCCCTCTCCTAGTTGGACTAGGACTTGGGGAAGGGGAAGAGGGAAGGGTGCGGCCCTCCCTAGTCCAATTCGGACTAGGCCATGGGGCGCGCGGCCTGCCCTAGGCAGCCCTCTCTCTTTCCGCAGGGCCCAATAAGGCCCAATACTTCTCCCGGCGAATTCCCGTAACTCTCCGGTACTCAAAATACCGAATCATTCGAACCTTTCCGAACTCGAATATAGTCGTCAATATATCGATCTTTACGTCTCGACCATTTCGAGACTCCTTGTCATGTCCCCGATCTCATCCGGGACTCGAACTCCTTCGGTACATCAAAACTCATAAACTCATAATATAACTGTCATCGAAACCTTAAGCGTGCGGACCCTACGGGTTCGAGAACTATGTAGACATGACCTAGAACCATTCTCGGTCAATAACCAATAGCGGAACCTGGATGCCCATATTGGTTCCTACATATTCTACGAAGATCTTTATCGGTCAAACCGCATAACGACATACGTTGTTCCCTTTGTCATCGGTATGTTACTTACCCGAGATTTGATCGTCGGTATCCAATACCTAGTTCAATCTTGTTACCGGTAAGTCTCTTTACTCGTTCCGTAATACATCATCTCACAACTAACTCATTAGTTGCAATGCTTGCAAGGCTTATGTGATGTGTATTACCGAGAAGGCCCAGAGATACCTCTCCGACAATCGGAGTGACAAAACCTAATCTCGATTCATGCCAACTCAACATATACTTTTGGAGACACCTGTAGAGTACCTTTATAATCACCCATTTACCTTGTGACGTTTGGTAGCACACAAAGTGTTCCTCCGTAAACGGAGTTGCATAATCTCATAGTTGCAGGAACTTTGTATAAGTCATGAAGAAAGCATAAGCAACATACTAAGCGATCAAGTGCTAAGCTAATGAAATGGGTCATGTCAATCACATCATTCTCCTAATGATGTGATCCCATTAATCAAATGACAACACATGTCTATGGTTAGGAAACATAACCATCTTGATTAATGAGCTAGTCTAGTAGAGGCATACTAGTGACTATCTGTTTGTCTATGTATTCACACATGTATTATGTTTCCGGTTAATACAATTCTAGCATGAATAATAAACATTTATCATGATATAAGGAAATAAATAATAACTTTATTATTGCCTCTAGGGCATATTTCCTTCAGTCTCCCACTTGCACTAGAGTCAATAATCTAGTTCACATCGCCATGTGATTTAACATCAATAGTTCACAACTATATGTGGTTAACACCCATAGTTCACATCGACATGTGACCAACACCCAAAGGGTTTACTAGAGTCATAATCTAGTTCACATCGCTATGTGATTAACACCCAAAGAGTACTAAGTTGTGATCATGTTTTGCTTGTGAGATAATTTTAGTCAACGGGTTACGCACATTCGAGCCGTAAGTATTTTGCAAATTTCTATGTCTACAATGCTCGCACGGAGCTACTCTAGCTAATTGCTCCCACTTTCAATATGTATCCAGATTGAGACTCGAGTCATCTAGATTAGTGTTAAAACTTGCATCGACGTAACCCTTTACGGCGAACCTTTTTCACTTCCATAATCGAGAAACATATCCTTATTCTACTAAGGATAATTTTGACCGCTGTCCATTGATCTACTCCTAGATCACTATTGCACTCCTTGCCAAGCTTAGGGTATGCAATAGATCAGTACACAACATGACATACTTTATAGAACCTATGGCTGATGCATAGGGAATGACTTTCATTCTCTTTCTATCTTCTGCCGTGGTCGGGTTTTGAGTCTTACTCAATCTCACACCTTGTAACACAGGCAAGAACTCTTTCTTTGACTGTTCCATTTTGAACTACTTCAAAATCTTGTCAAGGTATGTATTCATTGAAAAACTTATCAAGCGTCTTGATCTATCTCTATAGATCTTGATGCTCAATATGTAAGCAGCTTCACCGAGGTCCTTCTTTGAAAAACTCCTTTCAAATACTCCTTTATGCTTTGCAGAATAATTCTACATCATTTCCGATCAACAATATGTCATTCACATATACTTATCAGAAATGTTGTAGTGCTCCCACTCACTTTCTTGTAAATACAGGCTTCACCGCAAGTCTGTATAAAACTATATGCTTTGATCAACTTATCAAAGTGTGTATTCCAACTCTGAGATGCTTGCACCTGTCCATAGATGGATCGTTGGAGCTTGCACATTTTGTTAGCTCCTTTAGGATTGACAAAACCTTCTGGTTGCATCATATACAATTCTTCTTTAATAAATCCATTAAAGAATGTAGTTTTGACATCCATTTGCCAGATTTCATAAAATGTGGCAATTGCTAACATGATTCGGACAGACTTAAGCATCGCTACGGGTGAGAAAGTCTCATCGTAGTCAACCCCTTGAACTTATCGAAAACCTTTTGCAACAAGTCGAGCTTTGTAGATAGTAACACTACTATCAGCATCTGTCTTCCTCTTGAAGATCCATTTATTTAACATGGCTTGCTGATCATCGAGCAAGTCAATCAAAGTCCATACTTTTGTTCTCATACATGGATCATATCTCAGATTTTATGGCCTCAAGCCATTTCATGAATCTGGGCTCATCATCGCTTCCTCATAGTTCGTAGGTTCATCATGGTCTAGTAACATGACTTCCGAACATGATTACCGTACCACTCAGTGCGGATCTTACTCTGGAAGACCCACGAGGTTTGGTAGCAACTTGATCTGAAGTTTCATGATCATCATCATTAACTTCCTCACTAATTGGTGTAGGAATCACGGAACTGATTTCGTGATGAACTACTTTCCAATAAGGAGAAGGTACAATTACCTCATCAAGTTCTACTTTCCTCCCACTCACTTCTTTCGAGAGAAACTTCTTCTCTAGAAAGGATCCATCTTAGCAACAAAAAACTTGCCTTCGGATCTGTGATAGAAGGTGTACCCAATAGTTACCTTTGGGTATTCTATGAAGACGCACTTCTCGATTTGGGTTCGAGCTTATCGGTGAAAACTTTTTCACATAAGCATCACAACTCAAACTTTTAAGAAACGACAGCTTAGGTTTCTTTGTTAAACCATAGTTCATATGGTGTCGTCTCAACGGATTTAGATGGTGCCCTATTAAACGTGAATGCAGCTGTCTCTAATGCATAACCCCAAAATGATAGTGGTAAACCGATAAGAGACATCATAGATCGCACCATACCCAATAAAGTGCGGTTACGACTTTCGGACACACCATTATGCTGTGGTGTTCCATATGGCGTGAGTTGCGGAACTATTTCACATTGTTTCAAATGAAGACCAAACTCGTAACTCAAATACTCATCTCCACGATCAGATCGCAGAAACTTTATTTTCTTGTTACGATGATTTTCCACTTCACTCTGAAATTCTTTGAACTTTTCAATTATTTCAGACTTATGTTTCATCAAGTAGATATACCCATATCTGCTCAAATCATCTTGTGAAGGTTAGAAAATAACGATACTTGCCACGAGCATCAACACTCATTGGATCGCATACATCGGTATGTATTATTTCCAATAAGTCAGTAGCTTGTTCCATTGTTCCGAGAACAGAGTTTTAGTCATCTTGCCCAAACGGCACGGTTCGCAAGCATCAAATGATTCATAACCAAGTGATTCCGAAAATCCATCTTTATGGAGTTTCTTCATGAGCTTTACACCGATATGACCCAAACGGCAGTGCCACAAATAAATTGCACTATCATTATAAACTTTGCATCTTTTGGCATCAATATTTTGAATATGTGTATCACTACGATCGAGATCCAACAAACGATTTTATTGGGTGTATGACCATCGAAGGTTTTATTCATGAAAACAGAACAACAATTATTCTTTGACTTTAAATGAATAACCGTACGCAATAAACATGATCAAATCATATTCATGTTCAACATAAACGCCAAATAACATTTATTTAGGTTTAACACTAATCCCGAAGGTATAGGGAGTGTGCGATGATGATCATATCAATCTTGGAACTACTTCCAACTCTCATCGTCACTTCACCCTTAACTAGTCTCTGTTCATTCTGCAACTCCCGTTTCGAGTTACTAATCTTAGCAACTGAACTAGTACCAAATACTGAGGGGTTGCTATGAACACTAGTAAAGTACACATCAATAACATGTATATCAAATATACCTTTGTTTACTTTGCCATCCTTTCTTATCCACCAAACACTTGGGGTAGTTCCGCTTCAAATGAACAATCCTTTTGCAAGAGAAGCACTTAGTCTCGTGCTTAGGACCAGACTTGGGTTTCTTCACTTGAGCAACAACTTGCTTGCCGCTCTTCTTGAAGTTCCCTTCTTCCTTTTGCCCTTTTCTTGAAACTAGTGATCTTGTCAACCATCAACACTTGATGCTCTTTCTTGATTTCTACCTTCACGATTTCAACATCACGAAGAGCTTGGGAATCGTTCTCGTCATCCCTTGCATACTATAGTTCATCACGAGGTTCTAGTAACTTAGTGATGGTGACTAGAGAATTCTGTCAATCACTATCTTATCTGGAAGATTAACTCCCACTTGATTCAAGTGATTGAAGTACCCAGACAATCTGAGCACATGCTCACTAGTTGAGCGATTCTCCTCCATCCTTTAGCTATAGAACTTGTTGGAGACTTCATATCTCTCAACTCGGGTATTTGCTTGAAATATTAACTTCAACTCTTGGAACATCTCATATGGTCCATGACGTTCAAAACGTCTTTGAAGTCCCGATTCTAAGCCGTTAAGCATGGTGCACTAAACTATCAAGTAGTCATCATATTGAGCTAGCCAAACGTTCATAACGTCTGCATCTGCTCCTGCAATAGGTCTGTCACCTAGCGGTGCATCAAGAACATAATTCTTCTGTGCAGCAATGAGGATAAACCTCAGATCACGGATCCAATCCGCAACATTGCTACTAACATTTTTCAATACAATTTTCTCTAGGAACACATATAAAAACATAGGGAAGCAACAACGCGAGCTATTGATCTACAACGTAATTTGCAAGATACTACCAGGACTAAGTTCATGATAAATTAAAGTTCAATTAATCATATTACTTAAGAACTCCCACTTAGACAGACATCTCTCTAGTCATCTAAGTGATCACGTGATCCAAATCAACTAAACCATAACCGATCATCACGTGAGATGGAGTAGTTTTCAATGGTAAACATCACTATGTTGATCATATCTACTATATGATTCACGCTCGACCTTTCGGTCTCCGTGTTCCGAGGCCATATCTGCATATGCTAGGCTCGTCAAGTTTAACCTGAGTATTCCGCGTGTGCAAAACTGGCTTGCACCGTTGTAGATGGACGAGAACTTATCACACCCGATCATCACGTGGTGTCCGGGTACTCTGAACTTTTAGCAAGTGCATACTCAGGAGAACACTTCTTGATAATTTTAGTGAGAGATCATCTTATAATGCTACCGTCAATCAAAGCAAGATAAGATGCATAAAGGATAAACATCACATGCAATCAATATAAGTGATATGATATGGTCATCATCATCTTGCTCTTGTGATCTCCATCTCCGAAGCACCGTCATGATCACCATCGTCACCGGCGCGACACCTTGATCTCCATCGTAGCATCGTTGTCGTCTCGCCAACTATTGCTTCTACGACTATCGCTACTGCTTAGTGATAAAGTAAAGCAATTACATGGCTTTTGCATTTCATACAATAAAGCGACAACCATATGGCTCCTGCCAGTTGCCGATAACTCGGTTACAAAACATGATCATCTCATACAATAAAATATAGCATCACGTCTTGACCACATCACATCATAACATGCCCTGCAAAAACAAGTTAGACGTCCTCTACTTTGTTGTTGCAAGTTTTACGTGGCTGCTACGGGCTGAGCAAGAACCGTTCTTACGTACGCATCAAAACCACAACGATGGTTTGTCAAGTTGGTGCTGTTTTAACCTTCGCAAGGACCGGGCGTAGCCACACTCGGTTCAACTAAAGTGAGAGAGACAGACACCCGCCGGTCACCTTTAAGCAACTAGTGCTCGGAGCGGTGAAACCAGTCTCGCGTAAGCGTACGCGTAATGTCGGTCCGGGCCGCTTCATCTCACAATACCGCTGAACCAAAGTATGACATGCTGGTAAGCAGTATGACTTATATCGCCCACAACTCACTTGTGTTCTACTCGTGCATATGACATCAACGCATAAAACCAGGCTCGGATGCCACTGTTGGGGAACGTAGTAATTTCAAAAAATTTCCTACGCACACTCAAGACCATGGTGATGGCATAGCAACGAGAGGGGAGAGTTTCGTCCACGCACTCGTGAGACCGAAAGCGGAAGCGTTATAACAACGCGGTTGATGTAGTCGTACGTCTTCACGATCCGACCGATCCAAGCACCGAACGTACGGCACCTCCGTGTTCAGCACACGTTCAGCTCGATCTCGATCCCCGGACTCCGATCCAGCAAAGTGTCGGGGATGAGTTCCGTCAGCACGACGGCGTGGTGACGATGATGATGCTCCACCGACGCAGGGCTTCGCCTAAGCTCCGCGACGATATGACTTCTCCGGCGCAGGGCTTCGCTAAGCTCCGCGACGATATGACCGAAGTGGAATATGGTGGAGGGGGGCACCGCACACGGCTAAGGAACGATCCGTAGATCAACTTGTGTGTTGGGGTGCCCCCTGCCCCGTATATAAAGGAGCAAGGGGGTGCGGCCGGCCCTAGAGAGGCGCTGGAGGAGTCCTACTCCCGGGAGTAGGACTCCCCCTCTCCTAGTTGGACTAGGACTTGGGGAAGGGGAAGAGGGAAGGGTGCGGCCTCCCCTAGTCCAATTCGGACTAGGCCATGGGGCGCGGCCTGCCCTAGGCAGCCCTCTCTCTTTCCCGCAGGGCCCAATAAGGCCCAATACTTCTCCCGGCGAATTCCCGTAACTCTCCGGTACTCGAAAAATACCGAATCATTCGAACCTTCCGAACTCGAATATAGTCGTCCAATATATCGATCTTTACGTCTCGACCATTTCGAGACTCCTCGTCATGTCCCCGATCTCATCCGGGACTCGAACTCCTTCGGTACATCAAAACTCATAAACTCATAATATAAGCATCATCGAAACCTTAAGCGTGCGGACCCTACGGGTTCGAGAACTATGTAGACATGACCTAGAACCATTCTCGGTTAATAACCAATAGCGGAACCTGGATGCCCATATTGGTTCCTACATATTCTATGAAGATCTTTATCGGTCAAACCGCATAACGACATACGTTGTTCCCTTTGTCATCGGTATGTTACTTACCCGAGATTTGATCGTCGGTATCCAATACCTAGTTTAATCTTGTTACCGGTAAGTCTCTTTACTCGTTCCGTAATACATCATCTCACAACTAACTCATTAGTTGCAATGCTTGCAAGGCTTATGTGATGTGTATTACCGAGAAGGCCCAGAGATACCTCTCCGACAATCGGAGTGACAAAACCTAATCTCGATTCATGCCAACTCAACATATACTTTTGGAGACACCTGTAGAGTACCTTTATAATCACCCATTTACGTTGTGACGTTTGGTAGCACACAAAGTGTTCCTCCGGTAAACGGGAGTTGCATAATCTCATAGTTGCAGGAACTTTGTATAAGTCATGAAGAAAGCATAAGCAACATACTAAACGATCAAGTGCTAAGCTAATGAAATGGGTCATGTCAATCACATCATTCTCCTAATGATGTGATCCCATTAATCAAATGACAACACATGTCTATGGTTAGGAAACATAACCATCTTCGATTAATGAGCTAGTCTAGTAGAGGCATACTAGTGACTATCTGTTTGTCTATGTATTCACACATGTATTATGTTTCCGGTTAATACAATTCTAGCATGAATAATAAACATTTATCATGATATAAGGAAATAAATAATAACTTTATTATTGCCTCTAGGGCATATTTCCTTCACTTCTCCCATTGCAAGAAAGATCAATCTAGTAGGCCAAACCAAACTGATAATTCGAAGAGACTTGCAAAGATAACCAATCACACATAAAAGAATTCAGAGAAGATTCAATATTGTTCATAGATAAACTTGATCATAAACCCACAATTCATCGGTCTCAACAAACACATCGCAAAAGAAGATTACATCGAATAGATCTCCACGAGAGAGGGGGAGTGTCGGTGTCAAAACCGGCGGATCTCAGGTAGGGGGTCCCTATCTGTGCGTCAAGGCTGATGGTAACAAGAAGTAAGGGACACATGTGTTTACCCAGGTTCGGGCCCTCTCGATGGAGGTAAAACCCTACTTCCTGCTTGATTAATATTGATGATATGGGTAGTACAAGAGTAGATCTACCACGAGATCGTAGAGGCTAAACCCTAAGAGCTAGCCAATGATGGTATGATTGTGATTGTGATCGGCCTTCTAAGGACCAACCTCTCCGGTTTATATAGGCACCGGAGAGGGCTAGGGTTTACATGGAGTCGGTTACAAGTAAGGAAATATAATATCCGGATCGCCAAGCTTGCCTTCCACGCCAAGGAAAGTCCCATCCGGACACGGGCCGAAGTCTTGAGTCTTGTATCTTCACGCTTCAATAGTCCGGACGTTCTACACAGTCCGGCTGTCCGGATACCCCCTAATCCAGGACTCCCTTAGTAGTCCCTGAACCAGGCTTCAATGATGACGAGTCCGGCGTGCAGTCTTGTCTTCGGCATTGCAGGGCGGGTTCCTTCTCCGAATACTCCAAAGTGCTTGTTACGGTGAATAGTGTCCGACCTCTAGTCAATGATGTGCTCCTCGGCTTAGGTGCCTTAGTAATGACCATCTCCACGTGTCGAGCGAATGCGAGGAGTCGGGGCATTTTTGCATTTGCCACCCTCGATTCTCCGGGCGAACCGTCTATTTGAAGAGACAGGGACTCTCAGATCCAAACCTAACTCTCCCTCCCAGAGCCAGCATGCAACAGAGCGCTTCGCAAAAAGCCATTCCAACATGGCCGGCCGTCGTAGCTCTTCTGCTTGCCCTTCTCGTTCCAAGTCGGGGTATTGGGGAGAGTGTTCAGTTCCTCATAGCCGCTTGGCAAAGTTACAAACCCAAAGGTTTCTCCCACCGGCGTTCATGGTCTCCGTCCGAGCTGGAATAGCCAGTTATGACGGAGGAGACCAGGCTGAGGGATCTCCTAACCCATCTCCGGAGGAGCGTATATGTATGATCCCTCATCTGCTGAGGGGCGTTGGGTTCCCTATCCACCCGTTTCTTCGCAGGCTCCTGGAGTTCTACAGCCTCCAGTTACACGATCTTACCCCTGGCTCTATTCTGCACATAGCGGGGTATGTTGCCTGTCGAGCTATTTCTAGGGTGCGAACCACACTTGGATTATGGCGAAGCTGTTTCGCCTCGTCCCCGCACCTGTGGGGAGTCCCTATGTCAAGTGGGCGGGGCCAAGTATGGCGCAGACACGAGACGGATACCTATCCGCACTCCTAAGAAGGCACCGTAAAAGCGGCCTTGAGTGGTTTTATATAAGCAGCGCCCCCTTCCGGATCCAGTCCGGACGGGTCTCCGTGAGTTCAGCAACGCCCCGCCGAGGGCATGCCTAAGCTGGTGCCCCTGGGGTCCTCAATAAGAGGACACGAGGGAAATATTCCTCCTGATGGACATGATAAAGTTACTGGCCAAATCCGGACTGACGATAGTTGAGGTTATGGAGATATGCATAAGACGGGGAGTGCAACCGCTCCAATATCGGGGGAAGCCCATGTGGCATTTCAACGGGGAAGACGACGCCTCCCGCTGCGGCCGTAAAGGTCCGAACTCCGCTGCCGCTCTGGCAAGGATATTATCCGATCTATACAAAGGGGAAGAGGAGGAATTCCTTCGCATGCAAACGCGGGAAGGATTCTCCATGTACAAACCCCAGCGTAGGTAAGTTGCCATTCTTTTTCCCCGCTTTGCTCTAGCGTTCTTCTGCTAAGATTACTTGCATCAATGCTTCTGGGCAGGAATTAAGGAGGGCCGTAGAAGGAATCTTCAGCCCCTCCCCGCAACGACAGGACCCGGGAAGGGCCCTAGATCCGAGACTTAAAGTGGATCCGGATATCACTGTGGAGCTTGTCAACGGGGTATTTTATCAGGCGAGCTGGGATGGCGCCCTAGTGGCCATTACGGCCGACTACCCTGGACTGCTCCCCTCGTCATGTGTAATAAGCCGAACTAGAAAGCCCTGTCCTTCGAAGAGGACTCCCCCCGGGTGTTATAATTTACCCTTGAGGCGTCGTTCTATTTGCAGAAACGACGGCCGGAACGAGGGGCCGAGCCCCTAGGGACTCGTCAACCACGGGCGTCCAGATCGGGCAGGCTCAAGAGGAAGGCGGTGAGGGTTGACACGGCTACAGAGGTAAAACAATAACCTGTCCTGTAATTATAGAATTTAAAATATGACAGCGCCCTTTCATGTCTGGCAGGAAGAAGAATAACTGGACTATATCCGAAGACCCTACCAATCACGCCTCCACCAGCCGGATTGCGGAACCAGCTTCAGGGGCGGAGGCGGACACAGGGCCAGCGCCGCATTGCTCTCCGACAGAGAGTGCGGACCTGCTCTCAGCCACGAATTCCTAAGTAGAGAGCACCATGAATCACAGGCGCCGACCGGCCGTACTTCGGAACAACATCTTTTCCAAAGAGGCGTTTAATGCCTTCAATCTGGCGGACGCGTACGTCCAAGCTGCTCGGGGCGGGCTTGCCCAAGCGACAAACCAGTATACCAAAGACATATGGGTGAGGAATTTTGATAAGTATGTATAGCAGTAGCCCCTGAGACTTCAAACGGTTGAAACAACAGTTTTAAGGATCAATTTATGTACAGGTCCTTGTAGAGAAGAACGAGCAATTGTTTCGGGAGCTGGAGGACTGCAAGGCCGAACTGAGGGCCGCGATTGCCAAGTTAGAGGAACCCCAAAGGCCCTCATCTGGTAACAATTATTACAATTGTGCGAAGATGCACGAGTTAGTAAATGGATAATATGACAAGTCTAACAGAAAATTCTGCAGACAATCCCGGGGTGAATCCGGAGGGCGTAGGGGAGGACGCGTCGCATCTCAAAAAGCAGCTAGAGGCTGGCGAGCGCATTCTTACGTGAGTTAGGCGGGATAAGAACGATCTTCAAGATCCCAAAGTCCAGCTGGACGTGGAGTTAAAAGATCTCCGCGCTCAGCTGGCGGACTCCATGAAGGAGAACAAGAGGCTTCGATGCGGCATTTGTAGCAAGTCCCTAGATGAACTGTTGTACAGTTTGGCGAGGAAGTATATTGAAAGAATTTTGCTTGTAGGAATGTTAACGGGTCGCCCTGAGGAGGAGATGCCCTCATCTGCAAATGATTTATTGCAAGATCTTTCCCGACTGCATGAGCGAGCTCGGCAAGTGATGCAGGGTGTTGCTCAGGCTTTGTGGCCATCAAGCCTACTGCCTAATGGCATGGGGGAACTGGCGGACCTGCTTCAAGGGGCCCGGCGGCGCTTCCGTCTATGGAAGATATCAGCATGCCGGCAGGGAGCAAGAGAAGCCTGGGGAAATGGTAAAGACACACTACACCAAGCTGGACCCGAACCATATGGCCGAAGTGGGACCGGCGGGGCCTGATGGGCAAGACATTCCCGTTAGTCTGGTGTATGACCAGGTAGCGTTAGCCGCTAAGTATTCTCAACAGGATTGTAAGCTAGATAGCCTATTGGACGGTATAGAAGAGGAATGTAATTAGTCCAAATAACTGTGTAATTTAATGGGCGTGATTAGCCCCTAGCCGGATTAAAATCATTTGTCATGGTGGACCTTTTCGCTTCAGCCCCCGGATCCTATAGTACGGGGTGTGTCTGAATACCCGCTGTCGTGGTATTCTCATGGGGGGCTTGCGAGTCGACATATGCCACAAGGGCTTAGTGTGTGGGTAAGGCTGCTGCTGATAGGACCGGGATCGGGTATGCGAGTAGCACGCGGTGGTTTACCCAGCTTCGGAGCTCTCCGGAGAGATAATACTCCTACTGCTGCATGTCTGAGTGTATGTGGCATATCTTAGTACAGAGTGCTCCTAGAGCTGTATCATTGGTCAGTGCCATAAGCATCTGACTTTGTGTATGCGGATGGCCGGATGAACATGCGTACTCAAGTGGCCGAATGGCACTTGGCCGAATGGGTGTGTGCGTGAGCATGTGTGTGCCCATGGGAGTCCATCCCCTGGATGGATGGATGTGTGCCTATATAGTGTGGGGGTAGCTTAGGAAGTAAGCTATGTAGGTATGGTAGCTAGCTTGCTAGTGGCATGGTGGGTGTCATCCTTGTCCCCTGGGTCACTTCATAAATAGTGCCAGGGGACAAATGACACTATACATGATGGCTGAGATGACACGTGAATAGTGCTCGGGTACATCCGTCTCGTCGGTGTCTCGTCGGTGTTGGGTCGGGCTGCGGTCGGCAACCGGCTGGTTGGCGCAGTCGGCAGCCGGCAGCCAGCCGGGCAGAAGCGATCGGACGGGAGCAGCAGAGAGCGGCCGGCGGTCGGATCGAGGGCTTTGCTAGCCCCGATGTCTTGAATTATTGTCTTGCCGTCTTCGGGGTATCCGTGTCCAATTACTCCGACACCCGCTCAACTATACAAAACCGGGGTATGCGTGGAAACAAGGCGTAGGGGTCATTAGTGCTTGAACAGACAAGTACCCAACTAGTTATGTTATATTACATGGATAGTAAGAAACATCTTCCAGAGAGAATAGTTCCGTTAGGGGTTCCTTTCCCTGGGTACGCATGCGGCGATGCGCATGTCCGGACTGCGAGCGATGGCACATGATACAAGAATTCTGGGGATTTATGTTATGATAAACGAATACATCTTTTGTTCACCGACCGAATATTCTCTTAAGGAAGCTAGCTTTCGGCTTCACCCAGTGTGAAGGTACACATCCGGCTGAACCGGCAGTAACAATCGTAGAGGTGCTCCCCGTATGCCCTAGCCGAATTAACGGGAACGTAGCGCATAAACACAAGAGCCAGGCAACCCAGCTTGGCAACATCTTAAGTCATATCGATGCATATAATGGTGAAGAAAAGGCACATATGGAAAAAGAATGCATATGCGACGGGCAAAAAGCCATGTGAGTAATCGTTTTTAGCTTCCGTATGGGAAGCCCCCAGGTATTGCTTACACACTTAGTGCGGCCGGAGTGATCCGGAAATCCACACTGTATTGGATACTTTGTGTGAAGAGAGAAAAAGGTCGAGAAAGGAAAAGAGGATGGGGCATAATTAAAAGGGAGGGGTTAGAAGACGAACACTATGTTCGACGCTAGGCGTAGAATCTCCGTAGTCTTGCCGCGTTCCATGGGTTCGGCTGGAGTCTGTTATCGGATGCATTACGTGGCGCTGCACGCTCCTCCAGTGAGAACTTTGTCAATGACGAAGGGACCCTCCCACTTGGGTTTCATTTTCTCCTTCTTCTTCTCCGGTAGTCGTAGAACGAGCTCACCAATATTGTAAGTTTTGGCCCGCACTTCTCTGCTTTGGTATCGTCGAGCCTGCTGCTGATATAACGCGGAAGGGGCTTTTGCGACGTCGCGCTCCTCCTCCAAGGAATCCAAATTATCCTGCCGATCTAACTCGGCTTCCTTCTCTTCGTACATGTGTACGCATGGCGAATCATGTATTATGTCGCAAGGTAATACTGCTTCCGCGCCGTACACCATAAAAAATGGTGTGTATCCGGTGGTGCGATTTGGCGTGGTCCGTAGCCCCAGTCTGGTCGAGCTCCTCCACCCAGTGCGTATCCGACTCTGTCAAGGATCGCACTAGCCTGGGTTTGATGCCGCTCATAATGAGACCATTTGCCCGCTCTACCTGGCCGTTAGTTTGTGGATGGTAGACGGAAGCGTAATCGAGCTTGATGCCCATTTTTGCGCACCAAGTTTTCACTTCGTCGGCTGTAAAATTTGAGCCATTACCAGTGATGATGCCGTGGGGGACACTGTATCGGTGTACGACCCCGGATATGAAGTCTATTACTGGTCCGGATTCAGCCGTTTTGACCGGTTTAGCTTCTATCCATTTGGTGAATTTGTCCACCATGACCAATAAGTATTTATTCTTATGGCTTCCCCCTTTAAGAGGTTCGACCATATCCAGCCCCCAGACCGCAAAGGGCCAAGTTATGGGGATTGTTTGGAGTGCGGTAGGGGGCATGTGACTCTGATTGGCAAAGAGCTGGCAACCAACACAATGTTGGACAAGGTCTTGTGCATCCGCTCGGGCCGTCGGCCGATAGAAGCCTGTACAGAAGGCCTTTCTAACTAATGCCCGAGCCGTGGTGTGGTGCCCGCCCAGGCCGGCGTGGATTTCAGCCAAGAGCTGCCGCCCTTCCTCTTCGGAGATGCATCTTTGTAGTACTCCGGTAGCGCTTTTCTTGTAGAGTTCCCCTTCGTAGACCTTGTAAGCTTTAGAACGCCGAACGATGCAGCGCGCTTCATTTTGGTCTTCGGGGAGCTCCTGCCTATTTAGGTAGGCCAAGAAAGGCTCGGTCCACGGGGCAATTACAGCCATGACTTCGTGGGCCGAGGACGTTATTTCGGGGGTAGAACCTCCGACTATGTCTGATGGTTCCGAATCTGGGGATGTATTCGGATCCGTGCTAGTACTGCCGGATTCCCGTTCCCATACTACGGATGGCTTGAACAACCGTTCCAAGAATATATTAGGTGGGACAGGGTCGCGTTTAGCGCCGATGCGAGCGAGGACATCCGCCGCTTAATTGTTTTCTCGAGCCATATGGTGGAATTCGAGCCCCTCGAACCGAGCTGACAGTTTGAGGACGACATTACGGTAAGCTGCCATTTTCGGGTCCTTGGCATCAAAATCTCCGTTTATCTGTGATATTGCGAGGTTTGAGTCCCCGCGCACTTCTAGGCGTTGAATGCCCATAGAGACTGCCATCTGAAGACCGTGCAACAGAGCCTCGTATTCGGCTGCTTTGTTGGAGTTTGTGTATAATATTTGGAGGACGTACTGGACCACGTCGCCGGTGGGAGATGTCAGAACTACCCCTGCTCCCAATCCGACCAGCATTTTAGAGCCGTCGAAGTGCATGATCCAGTTTGAGTATGCGCCATACTCTTTAGGGAGTTCGGCTTCTGTCCATTCTGCGACGAAGTCAGCCACCACTTGCGACTTGATGGCCCGCCGTGGTTTGTATGTTATGTCGAATGGCAGGAGCTCAATAGCCCACTTAGCAATCCGGCCGGTAGCATCGCGGTTATTTATTATGTCATTGAGTGGTACTTCGGAGGCCACCATAATCGAACACTATTGAAACTAGTGTCATAGCTTCCGGGATGCCATGAACACCGCGTATGCTATTTTTTTGATAGTCTGGGTATCGAGATTTGCATGGGGTTAGGATCATGGACACGTAGTAGACTGGCCTCTGGAGCGGGTATTTGTATCCGTCGGCCTCTCGTTCAACGACGAGCAATGCGCTTACGACTTGATGCGTTGCAGCTATGTACAACAGCATAGGTTCGTCGATATTCGGCGCTGTTAATACTGGATTACTGGCCAATAGGGTCTTCATTTCATCCAGTCCAACCACGGCTGCATCCGTCCATACGAAGTGTTCGGTGCATCGAAGAAGGCGGTAAAGCGGTAGTGCCTTTTCTCCTAACCTGGAGATAAAGCGGCTGAGAGCAGCCACGCATCCCGCTAGTTTTTGGATGTGCTTGAGGTCCGTTGGTATAGCCAACTGTGACAGAGCTCGGATCTTTGCCGGATTCGCTTCAATTCCTCTGTTGGAAACGATGAAGCCGAGAAGCTTCCCCGAGGGGACGCCAAAAACGCATTTTTCCGGATTCAACTTGATGTCGTATGTCCGGAGATTGTCAAATGTAAGCCTCAAGTCGTCTATCAGGGTTTCGACGCATCTTGTTTTTATGACCACGTCGTCCACGTATGCCTCCACTGTTTTGCCGATTTGCTTTTCCAGGCATGTTTGGATCATGCGTTGGTAGGTTGCACCGGTGTTTTTGAGCCTGAAAGGCATAATGTTGAAGCAGAAAGGGCCATATGGCGTTATGAAAGCTGTTGTAGCTTGGTCAGACTCTGCCATCTTTATTTGACGGTATCCAGAGTATGCGTCGAGGAAACACAGCGAGTCGTGTCCAGCTGTGGCATCGATGATTTGATCGATGCGAGGGAGGGGAAAGGGATCCTTGGGGCAAGCCTTGTTGAGGTCTTTGAAATCGACGCATAGGCGCCAGGATTTATCCTTCTTTGGCACCATCACCAAATTTGCTAGCCAATCCGGATGTTTAATATCTCTGATAAATCCGGCCTCGAGTAGCTTGGCTAACTCTTCCCCCATTGCCTGCCGTTTGGGCTCTGAGAACCGCCTTAGGGTCTGCTTGACTGGTTTATATCCTTTTAGGATATTAAGGCTGTGTTCGGCCAGTCTGCGTGGGATGCATGGCATGTCCGATGGGTGCTAGGCGAAAATGTCCCAATTCTTGCGTAGGAAATCTCGAAGTGCAGCGTCAATCGCGGGGCTCAGCTGTGTCCCGATGGAAGCTGTCTTCGTGGGGTCTGTTGGGTGGACCTAGAATTTGACTATCTTGTCTGCAGGTTTGAATGAGGTGGACTTGGGTCGTTTGTCGAGTATTACGTCGTCCCTGTCCACGGTGGCCCGTAGTGCTGTTAATTCTTCGGCTGCTAGGGCTTCGGATAATGCCTCCAAGGCTACAGCTGCGGTTTTATTTTTGGCGCGAAGTGCAACGTCCGGATCACTGGCTACAGTGATTATTCCATTGGGTCCGGGCATTTTAAGCTTCATGTACCCATAATGGGGTACAGCTTGAAAGCTTGTGAACGTGTCCCGCCCTAGAAGGGCGTGGTATCCGCTGTTAAAAGGAGCCACTTGGAATGTGATTTCTTCGGACCTGTAATTTTTGGGGGTGCCGAATACCACATTGAGTGTGATTTTTCCCGCACACCGCGCTTCCCGAGTAGGGACAATTCCCCTGAAGGTCGTGCCGCTCCGTTCAATGCGGCTTTTATCAATCTCCATCTCGTTGAGCGTTTCTTCATAAATCAGATTTAATCCTGTAGCGACTCGACCTCAGACGGTCAAGCCTCTGTGTATCCGTGCCATCCCTGGATCAATATGCTGGCACACACAGTACATCAATGTATATATCAAAGTGCAATCACATGTATAAATAACGTAAAACTGATATATACCTCAATAGTCTCAGCGGAAACAAGTAATCGGGTGTGGAGTCCCATCAACGCCATCGGCAGGTTGAGTGTAGACCGTAACCCTGCACCGTATTCTTACTCGTCGGAAGAAAGTATACGCAACATGATACGTTGCAGCCGTGTAGGTCAATTACATTGAATGTACCGCAAGATCGGTGTGGAGTCCCATCAACGCCATCGGCAGGTTGAGTGTAGACCGTAACCCTGTACCATATTCTTACTCGTTGGAAGAAAGTATACGCAACATGATATGTTGCAGCCGTGTAGGTCAATTACATTGAATGTACCGCAAGATCACAATAAAAGAACAGATGATAAAACTATACTATATGCAATATGGCTTTGTGGCTCAGATCTGAGTTTTGTTTTGCGTAAAAGCTGATTTTATTTTACCTACATCAAAGGAATAAATGAAGTCTGTACTATGGAGTTTTCTATCATGACATGGTTCCGCCAACCGATGTCTCATAGCCCAAAGTCATCATAAATTACCCACAATTAAGTTATCATCCGGTGTTGAGAGTTCCGAGATAGATCCAGTCCAGATGCTCAAATTGTCCGTAATCGGGACACGGCTAATTGATTAGGTTTAAACCTCTGCAGAGGTTTGTACACTTTACCCGCAAGATTCGATCCCTCTTTTACGTTCTCGCACTTGTGGTGTTTGAGAACAAGACGACCAAACATGGTCTTCCAAGAGTTCCTCGACCACTGTCCGTGCTCATCCAATCCTACCGTAGTTCTACATCTGCTAGCACCGCCCCAGCCAGAGTCACAACTAAGGTCAACCAAGCGAGCCCATAGTGACTTGCGGTTGCAGGTAAGCTTCCGGGCATGAAGTATTCTTCCGTCTCTTTGAGTCTGGGTGAAGCTTTCCGCAAGATGTCATGGCGCTTCTCCATGCATCCCGCCAACCACTGGTTTCTCCAGGTGCCCGTCAACCATCCTTCACCCAAGAGTGTGTATTGAATTCTTGTCTCGAGTCTTGAAGTCTTGAGGCCTTGAAGATGCAGTCCTTGCAGGTGCCATCATGGAGTTGTCGTCATTGACGAAATCCTTCATTCTCACACCACTCTGAGCACTCATACCAAACCCCGTCTACTATAGCGTAGCATTAAAATAAATAACGTCCGGGCTTGGTAACAGGGTGATGGGTTCCTACCTCATGCATACTACTCAACTACAAGGATTCAATAACACTCTTGAGGGGTGGTTGCAAGGATGCCACTAAATGCAATAAAACATAGGTATGAAAGCAATGATCAAAGTGAACTTGCACGGTGATGTTGACGAAGAAGAATTATCGTTCTCAAGAAATAACTTGATAGACTACTCGTCACTCTCTGATGAAATCTATATAACAAACATATCATTCACATAAGCACTCACACTAACAATCAAAACAAAAGAGAGAGCGAATAAGAATCCGAAGGAACTTCAAATAAAACTAGAGAGTCTTCTTCTACAACATTCACAAAAATAGTTTTGTCTAACGGAAAATAAAACACTAAAATAACAGAGAATAAAATATAAATTTAGTTAAGACAAAGAAAAAAATAAAGTATTTTTTCATAAAGCTATTTTGAAAGTATTTTCAATTGGGAGTTCAAACAGTAGAGAAATCCATTGCAAGTTATTAGCGAACTTGAATTGATTTCACGATAACAAAATAAAAATAAATATAAAACTTGTTGAACACCTACTGTTTAACTAATAGAAACCAAACATAAACTTTCTGAAATATAAAATAAAATAATCTAAAAACAACTATAGAAAAGAAGTAGCTATAATTGAATAGAACTAAAACAGAATTTGTTTTACATGAAACAATAAGCTAAAATACTCAAACAATTTTGAAGTTTTTACCACTGGTAAATATGATCACTAGTGATCAGTAGAAAAAAGAATCAAATAAAAATCTATTTTTAAACTCCCGGAATAAGCAAAACAAGCTTTAATTCAAATCTGATCTAACTCAATTTTTATAAATCCAAACATAGACAAATTATATATTTTTGGAAACTACAAGAAAATTGTGATCTAACGCAAAAAGAATCAGCATCATTGGACTTCTAGATCAAAAGTTATAAGCTAAACAAGAACGGAACTAAATCTGTTACGGAAATAAATCTGAAAACGAAAGCGGAGTTACCTGACGTGAGGCAGAGATGGCAGGAAGGAGATGGCGATGTGGAGGGCTGCTCGCGAGGGGGCGAGGTCGGCGAGGTGGGGTGGCGGAGGAGGGGTCGGCGCTTGGGAGGTGGCGCTGGGCGATGGGGAGGTTCCAGGAGAGCTCTGGTGAGCGTTCTAGGCAGGAAAAGGAGGACGGTGGCGAGAAGGCTACGGGCAGGGAGGCGTGGTGATGGGAAAAATGGAACGAGGAGAGGAGGGGGTTTATAGGCGGTCTCGGGAGGCGCTGGGATGGAAAGACGAGGGAGATCGGGAAGGTGGAGATTCCTGTCTCCATGGATATGGAAAGCTTCAGAACGTGAGAGGAAACAGAGGAAGGAGATGATCTCTTGTTGGGCTAGAATAGGAAAGTGCTTAATGGGCCAGGTTTTTCCTAATAAAAACGATTCCATTTCTATTTTAAAATTAGGAAACTAAAACAATAAAAGGAAATCAAATCAATTCGAATAAAGAGTTTTTATATACTAAAATTATCAGAAAAATAAAATGTAGATGATGAGCATTATTCCACGGCCAAAATAAAAACTTAAAAAATGTTTTCAGAAAATCCCTAAAGGCTTTATTTCTTTTTGCAAATAATTTTTAAATAAAAACTTTGGTTTTCTTGGCTCAATATTTTCAAAATGCCCCTGATTTTGGAGGGTCATTTTCCTCCGCTCTTTCTTGCTTGCAAGAATTTATTTTCGGGTATTTCTCGGGAAGAAAAATAGAGAAGCAAGTGCAAATATTTGAAAGAATTAAATTGCAAAACTCCGCTCAAATTCTTTATAGTTGAAGAAGTCATGTCATCTTCTCTCATTGATTTTAATAGGATGAATTTGAATTTACGGAGAAGGGAAAGTCATTTTATTCCTCTCATTCAAAAGTTTTTGAAAAGGTTCAAATTTCACTCAAGTTTAATTCACTCAAGCAAACAAACAAACAATTTAATTAATTATATTAACATTCCAAAATTTGGGATGTTACAAACCTACACTTAAAATGAATCTCGTCCTCGAGATTCGAAGAGGCTAGCAAGAAAAGGTTAGGGTTGGGGTCTTCTAGCAAATGTCTTGGTCAGAAAGGTCAGGGGTGCTACCACACTTAAAAACAAGGTCATGGTTCCAATAAACTCAGATATTTCCTCTGGAGGGCTGACAATGTATGTCTCTTCACATATCTTACAATAGCTCCTTCATTAAAGCTCTTCTGTCAGAAGCATAGAGTTTTCCTCAAAAGCTTGGGTCGGTTCGTCAAAGTTGAAGTTCGTCCGAGACTGGATCTTCTTAGCTGATGGGTCTGTGTCCATTCTAAACAACTATCGAAACACTCATGGTGGTCTACAATTTATGGTTTTCTCCTGCAGAAAACGGGTCTGGGTTGAACCTCACCGTATAACCTACGTTTGGCAACGGTTGCCTGTAATGGGGTTCCATCGTCCTACCATTTTATGGTTTTATGGCTTATCGCGTCGACACTCTTCTAAGTTTTTCAAGGCTCTCTGATTTTCCATCAACATATGATAGTTCATGATAGAAGTCTCCGGTATGGGGGCCAATCCATCCCGTACTTGAACCATTACCACATACGTAAATATCGAATCACGTATTCTAACACTTGGGCATTCTCACCAGCATTACAGAAATTTCTCTTGTTCCCGAACTGGTTTCGAGTAAATCCATGGTTTCTGCAAGCCAAACAAAACATCTATCGTTACTTCACCACTCTTAGGTTTTTGCGTAACCTCCTACGGAACGTATGCTGATTTGATCACTGCTTCTTCCAAGTGTATTCCTTTATCCAGGTTACAACTGTTCCTCAAAATCCTGGGCCTGTGGGTTATGGCCCACTTCAGCACTAGTGCAGCTTTAAATCATCCTTGGAGTAACTCTCTCTTGTTACACCTCCTTTGAATCCAGTAGTACTCTGTTTCTTCATACCATCATATCAAAACAAAACTCCAACTTATTTTGTTCAGCTTCCTTCTATGGACCGTCATGAATAACACATTTCTTTCTTCATTGATCTTGTGGCTTTACAGAGTACTATGACCAAAAGAATGCACAAGTTTATCCATAAAATCTCATTATTTTCATATCAATCTTTCATTACATCCTTAACCATTTTCGTAAATTCAAATTCCAAAAAGTACTTTGTTACAAATGCTGCCACCCACATGATTTGGTATGGTCGGGCATTACTTCCAACTTTATTCATTTATCCTCCTCGAGGATTCTTCAGTCCCACTGGAAGTGTGCGACATGAGCCTTGAAATCTTCAATCTTCTTTTTCATCATGGTGGTCTTGAGCTTCTCCTTCATCATCTCTGCATGCACTTCGCTTAGGTATTCCTGAGTATAACGGAGTCTTGCTTCAAGTATTTCTCCGATCCGCGATGGCTTCCATGGCTGCTTCACGAACAGCGTCGAAGAAAGTTGCTTGTGGCACACGTGAGATGAAAAGTAATGCCCCATCCTCTTTGGGCAAACTCCTTTCAAGCGGTGGAGGTGTACCTCCACATACCAAAGTTCCACTCCCTTTTGCATGAAGGGTAGCCTTTGTAGACTGCATCTCCTTCAAGGTGAATATGCTTCATCATGTCCTTCAAGATCTTGGGTAATCAAGATCACTGGTCGTGGTCATGATCGTTCAGGCCCTTAAGGAAAGACTCATAAAGGGTTGTCATCTGCATGTGTAGGATAGGAGGGTGCTCGTAACAAGGAATGTATCTCCATGGGGAAATTGCAATTGTCTTCGTAAAAGTTTGGTGTTCAGTTGTCCATGGGTTCAAGATTCCGGGTTTGGTTGAGATAGAAAGAGAAAGCAATTACCCACTCATCAACAAAATTATCGTTTGTAATGGGCCGTTCTACTATGGTTTCGTTTCTAAGTCCTCATTTCTTGGTCTTCAATGCTGGGAGTTTTCCAATTCTGATGCTGTTCCCATATGAAGGCCTTCTACCATTCTTCCGTAACTTACGTCTCTCATGGTTGAAATAAATACAAATCTCACGATATCGCATCTATCCAACCATTCAATAAACACACAAAATAATAGCAACCAAGCATTCATTTATTCAATCAATACTACTGAGATCGCCACCCACATAAGTTGGTATGGTCGATACTTAAATCGAGGAAGCGTTCATCTTTATTTCTCTCATGGTGGGATACTACTAAGCTAATTTATTAGGAACTTGGTCATTGTCCCCATCGGGCTTCTTCGTGTGGACTTGATCTCCTCCGGTTCTTCGCTAGATTTTCTCTGTCGACACGGAGTTTCTTGTGACGACCCTGTATGTCCTGAAGTTGTTCCTTGAGCTTCTGGATCTCAACGTCCTTTGCATGAGACATGGTCCTGCTGTTCTTCAGTTCCTGACACATTCTCGAGATCTCGAGGTTCTCCTCCTCCAGCTTGTTTACCTTCAGTCTCTGAGTCTTGACCTCTTCTCGTAGTGCTTCATTGTCGAACAGGGCTTCCAGGAGGTCCATCGAAGATTCTTGACGTATTGTTCCAGATCCTGATTGTACACTAAAAGTGGGGAGAACTTCATCTTTTGCGCTTCCGTCAAGGCAATAGTTGCTCCATCGACTTCGCCATCCAATCCTTCCAAAGAAGTGTGAGTTTAGTGCAGCCACGATGACGATAGCATAAGCGTGCAATAGCATCATGGACGGCGGTGTTGATGCCCATATCACGATCACCATTTATAGTTCGAAGCTGATGTCTGCAGTCTTGGGGGCTTCTTTACGACCAAAACTTGGGTCTTGACTCCCCATGATCTGGACGTCCTCTTAGTTGCCTTGATCTCGGTATCGGTAACTTCAGCAGCCTGACTAGCTCCACAAGGAAGGGCCTCCAAGAACCTTCTCGTAGTGTTCTCTTTTGTTCGAATGTAGCTCTCCATCTATAGTTTGAAATAAGGAAGGTTCGAGAAAAGGAATCAGGTGTTACGAGAGTAGTACAAAACAAAGGTCATTCCTATTGGGGTCTTCATATTACTAAGTCATTTTCTAGGGTCACGTTCTACAGCCAACATGTGCTCTGATACCATATCTGTAGCGACCCGACCTCAGACGGTCAAGCCTCTGTGTATCCGTGCCATCCCTGGATCAATATGCTGGCACACACAGTACATCAATGTATATATCAAAGTGCAATCACATGTATAAATAACGTAAAACTAATATATACCTCAACAGTCTCAGCGGAAACAAGTAATCGGGTGTGGAGTCCCATCAACGCCATCGGCAGGTTGAGTGTAGACCGTAACCCTGTACCATATTCTTACTCGTCGGAAGAAAGTATCTGCAACATGATACGTTGCAGCCGTGTAGGTCAGTACATTGAATGTACCGGCAAGATCACAATAAAAGAACAGATGATAAAACTATACTATATGCAATATGGCTTTGTGGCTCTGTATCTGAGTTTTGTTTGCGTAAAAGCTGATTTTATTTTACCTACATCAAAGGAATAAATGAAGTCTGTAATATGGAGTTTTCTATCATGACATGGTTCCGCCAACCGATGTCTCATAGCCCAAAGTCATCATAAATTACCCACAATTAAGTTATCAGTCCGGTGTTGAGAGTTCCGAGATAGATCCAGGTCCAGATGCTCAAATTGTCCGTAACCGGGGACACGGCTAATCGATTAGGTTTAAACCCTCTGCAGAGGTTTGTACACTTTACCCGCAAGATTCGATCCCTCTTTTACGTTCTCGCACTTGTGGTGTTTGAGAACAAGATGATCAAACATGGTCTTCCGAAGAGTTCCTCGACCACTGTCCGGTGCTCATCCAATCCTACCGTAGTTCTACATCTGCTAGCACCGCCCCAGCCAGAGTCACAACTAAGGTCAACCAAGCGAGCCCATAGTGACTTGCGGTTGCAGGAGTAAGCTTCCGGGCATGAAGTATTCTTCCGTCTCTTTGAGTGCGGGTGAAGCTTTCCGCAAGATGTCATGGCGCTTCTCCATGCATCCGGCCAACCACTGGTTTCTCCAGGTGCCCGTCAACCATCCTTCACCCAAGAGTGTGTATTGAATTCTTGTCTCGAGTCTTGAAGTCTTGAGGCCTTGAAGATGCAGTCCTTGCAGGTGCCATCATGGAGTTGTCGTCATTGGCGAAATCCTTCATTCTCACACCACTCCGAGCACTCATACCAAACCCGTCTACTATAGCGTAGCATTAAAATAAATAACGTCCCCGGCTTGGTAACAGGGTGATGGGTTCCTACCTCATGCATACTACTCGACTACAAGGATTCAATAACACTCTTGAGGGGTGGTTGCAAGGATGCCACTAAATGCAATAAAACATAGGTATGAAAGCAATGATCAAAGTGAACTTGCACGGTGATGTTGACGAAGAAGAATTATCGTTCTCAAGAAATAACTTGATAGACTACTCGTCACTCTCGATGAAATCTATATAACAAACATATCATTCACATAAGCACTCACACTAACAATCAAAACAAAAGAGAGAGCGAATAAGAATCAAGGAACTTCAAATAAAACTAGGAGTCTTCTTCTACAACATTCACAAAAATAGTTTTGTCTAACGGAAAATAAAACACTAAAATAACAGAGAATAAAATATAAATTTAGTTAAGACAAAGAAAAAATAAAGTATTTTTTCATAAAGCTATTTTGAAAGTATTTTCAATTGGGAGTTAAAACAGTAGAGAAATCCATTGCAAGTTATTAGCGAACTTGAATTGATTTCACGATAACAAAATAAAAATAAATATAAAAACTTGTTGAACACCTACTGTTTAACTAATAGAAACCAAACATAAACTTTCTGAAATATAAAATAAAATAATTTAAAACAACTATAGAAAAGAAGTAGCTATAATTGAATAGAACTAAAACAGAATTTGTTTTACATGAAACAATAAGCTAAAATACTCAAACAATTTTGAAGTTTTTACCACTGGTAAATATGATCACTAGTGACCAGTAGAAAAAGAATCAAATAAAAATCTATTTTAAACTCCCGGAATAAGCAAAACAAGCTTTAATTCAAATCTGATCTAACTCAGTTTTTATAAATCCAAACATAGACAAATTATATATTTTTGGAAACTACAAGAAAATTGTGATCTAACGCAAAAGAATCAGCATCATTGGACTTCTAGATCAAAAGTTATAAGCTAAACAAGAACGGAACTAAATCTGTTACAGAAATAAATCTGAAAACAGCGGAGTTACATGACGTGAGGCAGAGATGGCAGGAAGGAGGCGGCGATGTGGAGGCTGCTCAAGAGGGGGCGAGGTCGCCGGCGAGGGTGGGGTGGCGGAGGAGGGTCGGCGCTTGGGAGGTGGCGCTGGGCGATGGGAGGTTCCAGGAGAGCTCTGGTGGCGTTCTAGGCAGGAAAAGGAGGACGGTGGCGAGAAGGCTACGGGCAGGGAGGCGTGGTGATGGGAAAAATGGAGCGAGGAGAGGAGGGGTTTTATAGGCGGTCTCGGGAGGCGCTGGGATGGAAAGACGAGGGAGATCGGGAAGGTGGAGATTCCTGTCTCCATGGATATGGAAAGCTTCAGAACGTGAGAGGAAGCAGAGGAAGGAGATGATCTCTTGTTGGGCTAGAATAGGAAAGTGCTTAATGGGCCAGGTTTTTCCTAATAAAACGATTCCATTCCTATTTTTAAAATTAGGAAACTAAAACAATAAAAGGAAATCAAATCAATTCGAATAAAGAGTTTTTATATACTAAAATTATCAGAAAAATAAAATGTAGATGATGAGCATTATTCCACGGCCAAAATAAAAACTTAAAAAATGTTTTCAGAAAATCCCTAAAGGCTTTATTTCTTTTTGCAAATAACTTTTTAAATAAAAACTTTGGTTTTCTTGGCTCAAATATTTTCAAAAATGCCCTGATTTTGGAGGTCATTTTCCTCCGCTCTTTCTTGCTTGCAAGAATTTATTTTCGGGTATTTCTCGGGAAGAAAAATAGAGAAGCAAGTGCAAATATTTGAAAGAATTAAATTGCAAAACTCCGTTCAAATTCTTTATAGTTGAAGAAGTCATGTCATCTTCTCTCATTGATTTTAATAGGATGAATTTGAATTTACCGGAGAAGGGGAAAGTCATTTTATTCCCTCTCATTCAAAAGTTTTTGAAAAGGTTCAAATTTCACTCAAGTTTAATTCACTCAAGCAAACAAACAAACAATTCAATTAATTATATTAACATTCCAAAATTTGGGATGTTACAAATCCGCTTCCGCCGTCCAAGAGTACTTTGGTGAGCCGAAAGCAATCTACAATCGGACTAAGGACCGAGGCGGTGCGCGCCGGACAGCCGGGATCGAGGTTAAATCACTGGCATTAAAAGTTATAGCAGTGTCGTTCCAAGGGTTTATTTTTGCCACACGATAAATTTCAGCGGAGCTTCGGAGAGCTCGCTTGCGCCTATTGTTTGAGGCAAAAGTCTCGAAGACTGTTAGTACCGTATTGTGTTCGCTGGCGGGATGTTGTTTCGCTTTATGGCCCACAAGAAGATCCTCGCCACTTTTTGCCACCTGCCGGAGTATCCAACATGCCTTAAGGCTATGAGTAGGTGTTGTATCCGGAGTACTATGGAGCTTACATGGCCCGTCGAGCCATTCTTCCAATACGGATCTCCGCCCTGGCGTGGGCTTTGGTTTCTTGGGGGTTGGGTTGGATGACTTACGAGAGTTCGTCCGTTTAGTTTGGACAAAAGTTTTGGCGAGAGCAGGACTATCCCAAAATTCTGTTTGGGTTTTCCAAGCGCTCTCCATCGCACAGTACTTCCGTACTATGGTTTCCAAGTCCGCGAAGCGTACTATGTCGCGGCGGCTTATAGCATTGAGGAGTCCTTCGTCCGTACAGTTTTTGCAGAAAAGTGAGACCATGTCCTCTTCGCGGCAGCTCCTGACCTTGTTAAGTGCAAGGAGGAATCTGGCCCAGTAGCGATGTACGGTTTCCTGGGGCTCTTGCCTGATGCGGGAGAGACAATTTAGGTCCAGTTTAGGGTCCGGATTTTGATCCGATCTATCGCCCAAGGGCGCAGGCGGTCCCGAGCTAAACAGTTCAGTTTCCGGGGTGCCCAATTTTTTCAGCCCGATGCCCGACTCTAAGTCCGGGACCTGGGTCAGGTTTTCCTTTGAGCAGGTCTTTGGCTCAAGGATTTCGGTGATCCGAACGCATCTTGTCCTCAAAGTGGAGGGGCAATCCGCGTGTGGTTCCTCCACTATCGCTATCTCATGGGTGGCCGGCGGGGACCTGGAGTCCCTTTGGTCGGGTTTAAGCCCAATCCGGTCGTAGTCTGTAGCGACTCCCAAAGCGGCGATGCGATACAAGAGCTCGTTAAGGGAGGAGAGCTCCATTGGATCCATCTGTTCGGCAAGTTCCGAACTGACGTGAAGGTTATGATTGATGACCCGAGAAGTCATCGTCGGCGCCACCGCCGACGGGGTGGCCATGATAAAGCCACCGAGCCAGAGCGTCTGGCCTACAGCCAGAGCCCCCTCCGAAGTAATGTCGTCCTTGACAATGAGACGAGCCATCGAGCCTGGAGGTGATGACACAGAGGAACTCTCAATGAAAGCACCAATGTCGGTGTCAAAACTGGCGGATCTCGGGTAGGGGGTCCCGATCTGTGCGTCAAGGCTGATGGTAACAAGAAGTAAGGGACACATGTGTTTACCCAGGTTCGGGCCCTCTCGATGGAGGTAAAACCCTACTTCCTGCTTGATTAATATTGATGATATGGGTAGTACAAGAGTAGATCTACCACGAGATCGTAGAGGCTAAACCCTAAGAGCTAGCCTATGATGGTATGATTTTGATTGTGATCGGCCTTCTAAGGACCAACCTCTCCGGTTTATATAGGCACCGGAGAGGGCTAGGGTTTACATGGAGTCGGTTACAAGGAAGGAAATATAATATCCGGATCGCCAAGCTTGCCTTCCATGCCAAGGAAAGTCCCATCCGGACACGGGCCGAAGTCTTGAGTCTTGTATCTTCACGCTTCGATAGTCCGGACGTTGTACACAGTCCGGCTGTCCGGATACCCCCTAATCCAGGACTCCCTCAGGGATAACATTGTATTGAGATCCAAAAAGAGAGAGAGAGCCATCTAGCTACTAACGATGGACCCGAAGGTCTGAGGTAAACTACTCACACTTCATCGGAGAGTCTATGGTGTTGATGTAGAAGCCCTCCGTGATGGATGCCCCCTCCGGCGGAGCTCCGGAACAGGCCCTAGGATGGGATCTCGTGGGTACAGAAGGTTGCGGTGGTGGAATTAGGTTTTTGGCTCCGTATCTGATCGTTTGGGGGTACGTAGGTATATATAGGAGGAAGGAGTACGTCGGTGGAGCAACAGGGGCGCGCCCTAGGGGGGTAGGCGCGCCCCCCTACATCGTGGCTTCCTCTTTTTTTTCTTGACGTAGGGTGCAAGTCTCCTGGATCATGTTCGTTCCGAAAATCATGTCCCCGAAGGTTTCATTCCGTTTGGACTTCGTTTGATATTCTTTTTCTGCGAAACTCTGAAGTAGGCAAAAAATAGCAATTCTGGGATGGGCCTCCGGTTAGTAGGTTAGTCCCAAAAATAATATGAAAGTGAATATTAAAGCCCAATAATGTCCAAAACATAAGATAATATAGCATGGAGCAATCAAAAATTATAGATAGGTTGGAGACGTATCAATCTACCCCTACTACAAAAAGATGAAACATGATGCCCAGAGAACAAGCCCCCTATCCTGTCACAGGGCCTGGATGCGGCAACTGGAGGAACCTCACCTCAGGTTCGCGCCCAAGAGCGTGTACACATGCTACGAGATGCACATGCGGATCGTTGACATGAGGAAGTGCCTCGTTACCCAAATCGACGAGCCCGGATCGAGCCACAAGCAGAGCAAGCGTCACAAGAAGTAGATGATGATCAAATGACCATTTATGCTAGTTAATCATGCATGTAATATATAGTTCACTTTATTGGTGTGTGGAAATGTCATGTGTGTAGTAGCCACCTATGTAATTATGCATGTAATAGTTTACTTTGGTGTGTGCAAATGCCATGGTTGTAGTAGCTTTATACGTCCATTTTAAATCATGCTTTTATATCGATATTTATTGCATTATGGGTTGTTACTACACATTATGTCACAATACTTATGCCTATTCTTTATTATTTTACAAGGTTTACATAAGGAGGGAGAATGCCGGCAGCTGGAATTCTGGGCTGGAAAAGGAGTAAATATTAGAGACCTATTCTCCACAACTCCAAAAGTCCTAAAACTCCACGAAAGTTATTTTTGGAAATAATAAAAAATTGGGACAATTGCATTTTTACCCCTAGTTGGTTCCTACCCACGGTTTTTGCCATTACTTTTCGAGCTTGCTCAGTTTTGCCCTTACTTTTTCCATCGAGGTCCCTCGAATGCCCTTTGACCATTTGACCAAAACTTTGAAAATTCATAACTAATTCATATGAACTCAGAAAAATGCAAATAAGATATCAAAATGTTCAGATAAACATTACCTTTATGTGCATATCATTTGCATTCAGGACAAAAGCACCCTTTAAACTACCTGAGCTAATTAATATTATTAACATTATTAAAAATAAAAAGGTATAAACAATATTTTTCATGAATAAAATTACATGCAAATGTAGGTGATGTTTTCGAACATCACGATATCTTATTTGCATTTTTCGAGTTTGTATAAACTTGTTATGAAGTTTTGAAATAATGGTCAAAGTCGTTAGAACATTCTTAACAAGATGATACGAACTAAGAAAATGCAAATAAGATATTTGGATGTTCGTAAAACATCACCTACATTTGCATGTAATTTTATTCATGAAAAAATATTGTTTATACATTTTTATTTTTAATAATGTTAATAACATTAATGACCTCAGGGAGTTTAAAGGGTGCTTTTGTCCTGAATGCAAATGATATGCACATAAAGGTAACGTTTATCTGAACATTTTGATATCTTATTTTCATTTTTCTGAGTTCATATGAATTAGTTATGAATTTTCAAAGTTTTGTTCAAACGATCAAAGGGCATTCGAGGGACCACGACGGAAAAAGTAAGGGCAAAACTGAGCAAGCTCGAAAAGTAAGGGTAAAACCCGTGGGTAGGAACCAACTAGGGGTAAAAACGCAATTGTCCCTAAAAAATATTGAGCGGAAGAAATACGTCAGGGGGGCCTCCACCTGGCCACGAGGGTGGGGGCGCGCCCTACCCCCCTGGGCGCGCCCCCTGCCTCGTGAGCCCCCTGTTGGCCCTCCGGTGCCCATCTTCTGCTATATGAAGTCTTTCGTCCGAAGAAAAATCAGAAGCAAGCTTTCGGGACGAGACTCCGCCGCCACGAGGTGGAACCTTGGCGGAACCAATCTAGGGCTCCGGCAGAGCTGTTCTGCCGGGGACACTTCCCTCCGGGAGGGGGAAATCATCGCCATCTCCATCACCAACGCTCCTCTCATCGGGAGAGGGCAATCTCCATCAACATCTTCACCAACACCATCTCCTCTCAAACCCTAGTTCATCTCTTGTATCCAATTCTTGTCTCATAGTCTCGGATTGGTACCTGTAGTTGACGGTAGTTGGTTTATTTGGTGGAAGATCGTATGTTCAGATCCTTTATGCATATTAATACCCCTCTGATTATGAACATGAATATGCTTTCTGAGTAGTTACGTTTGTTCCTGAGGACATGGGAGAAGTCTCGCTATTAGTAGTCATGTGAAGTTGGTATTCGTTCGATATTTTGATGAGATGTATGTTGTCTATCCTCTAGTGGTGTTATGTGAACATCGACTACATAACACTTCACCATTATTTGGGCCTAGGGGAAGGCATTGGGAAGTAATAAGTAGATGATGGGTTACTAGAGAGAAAGAAGCTTAAACCCTAGTTTATGCGTTGCTTCATAAGGGGCTGATTTGGATCCATATGTTTCATGCTATGGTTAGGTTTACCTTAATACTTTTGTTGTAGTCGCGGATGCTTGCAATAGAGGTTAATCATAAGTGGGATGCTTGTTCAAGTAAGGAAAGCACCCAAGCACCGGTCCACCCACATATCAAATTATCAAAGTACCAAACGCGAATCATATGAACGTGATGAAAACTAGCTTGACGGATAATTCCCATGTGTCCTCGGGAGCGTTTTCCTTTATATAAGAGTTTTTCCAGGCTTGTCCTTTGCTACAAAAAGGATTGGGCCACCTTGCTGCACTTTATTTACTTTTTTTACTTGTTGCTCGTTACAAATTATCCTATCACAAAACTATCTGTTACCTATAATTTCAGTGCTTGCAGAGAATACCTTGCTGAAAACCGCTTATCATTTCCTTCTGCTCCTCGTTGGGTTCGACACTCTTACTTATCAAAAGGACTATGATAGATCCCCTATACTTGTGGGTCATCAAGACTCTTTTCTGGCACCATTGCCGGGGAGTGAAGTGCCTTTGGTAGGTGGGATTTGGTAAGTAAAAATTTATATAGTGTGCTGAAATTTACTATCACTTGTTACTATGGAAAGTAATCCTCTGAGGGGCTTGTTCGGGGTATCTTCACCCCGACCAGTAGAGCAAAGAGTTGCTCCTCAACCTACTGAACCTACTGAAAATGAAAATGTCCACTTTGAAATTCCTTCGGGTATGTTAGAAAAACTGCTAGCTAATCCTTTTGCAGGAGATGGAACAAAGCATCCTGATGAGCACCTAATATATGTGGATGAAGTTTGTGGATTATTTAAGCTTGCAGGTATACCCGGTGATTTTATTAAGAAGAAGGTCTTCCCTTTATCTTTGAAGGGAGATGCATTGACATGGTATAGGCTATGTCATGATACGGGATCATGGAACTACAAACGATTGAAATTGGAATTTCATCAGAAATTTTATCCTATGCATCTTGTTCATCGTGATCACAATTATATATATAATTTTTGGCCTCGCGAAGGAGAAAGAATTGCTCAAGCTTGGGGGAGGCTTAAATCAATGTTATATTCATGCCCCAATCATGAGCTCCCAAGAGAAATAATTATTCAAAGTTTTTATGCTCGGCTTTTTGATAACAATCGCACCATGCTCGATACTTCTTGTGCTGGCTCTTTTATGATGAAGACTATTGAATTCAAATGGGATTTATTGGATAGAATTAAATGCAACTCTGAAGATTGGGATCTCGACGAAGGTAAGGAGCCAGGTATGACACCTAAGTTTGATTGTGTTAAATCTTTTATGGATACCGATGTTTTCTGTAAATTTAGCACTAAATATGGACTTGACTCTGAGATAGTAGCCTCTTTCTGTGAATCTTTTGCTGCTTATGTTGATCTCCCTAAGGAGAAGTGGTTTAAATATCATCCACCCATAGAAGTAAAAGTAGCTGCACCTATTAAAGTTGAACAAAATACTATCACTTATAATGACCCTATTGTTCCTACTTCTTATGTTGAGAAACCACCTTTCCCTGTTAGAATCAAGGATCATGCTAAAGCTTCAACTGTGGTTCGTAAAAGCAATATTAGAACTTGTACACCTCCCGAGCAAATCAGAGTTGAACCTAATGTTGCTATTGTTAAAGATCTCTTGGCTGATAATATTGACGGGCATGTTATTTATTTCTGTTATGAAACTGCTAGAATTGCCAAACCTTGTGCTAAAGATAAACATAGACCTGTGGTAGGCATGCCTGTTATTTCGGTTAAAATAGGAGATCATTCTTATCATGGCTTATGTGATATGGGTGCTAGTGCTAGTGCTATACCTCATGACTTATACAAAGAAATTATGCATGAAATTGCACCTGCTGAGATAGAAGGTATTGATGTTACCATCAAACTTGCTAATAGAGATAAAATATCACCCATTGGAATTGTTAGAGATGTTGAAGTCTTGTGTGGGAAAACTAAATATCCTGTTGTTTTTCTTGTTCTTGGTTCCCCACAAGATAGCTTTTGTCTCATTATATTTGGTAGACCCTTCTTGAACACTGTTAATGCTAAGATAGACTGCGAAAAGGATGTTGTTACTATTGGTTTGGGTGATATGTCTCATTTGTTCAACTTTTCTAAATTTAGTAGACAACACCGTGAAGAGGAATTTCCTAGTAAAGATGAAATTATTGGTCTTGCTTCTATTGCCGTGCCTCCTAGTGACCCTTTAGAACAATATTTTGTAGACCATGAAAATGATATGTTTATGAATGAAAGAAGGGAAATAGATGAAGTATTCTTTAAAGAGGAACCCATCCTGAAACACAATTTGCCTGTTGAAATCCTAGGGGATCCTCCTCCACCCAAGGGTGATCCCGTTTTTGAGCTCAAACCGTTACCTGATACTCTTAAATATGCTTATCTTGATGAGAAAAAGATATATCCTTTTATTGTTAGTGCTAACCTTTCAGAGCATGAAGAAGAGAGATTATTGAAACATCAGAGGAAGCACCGTGCTGCTATTGGATATACTCTTGATGATCTTAAGGGCATTAGTCCCACTCTACGTCAACATAAAATAAATTTGTAGGAAGATGCCAAACCAGTTCATGATCATCAACGATGGCTGAATCCTAAGATGAAGTAAGTGGTAAGAGAAGAAATACTAAAGCTCCTTGAGGCAGGTATAATTTATCCCGTTGCTGATAGTCAGTGGGTAAGTCCTGTCGATTGTGTCCCTAAGAAGGGAGCTATTACCGTCATTCCTAATGATAAAGATGAGATGACCCCTCAAAGAATTATTACAGGTTATAGGATGGTAATTGATTTCCGCAAATTAAATAAGGCTACTAAAAAAGATCATTACCCCTTACCTTTTATCAATCAAATGCTAGAAAGATTATCCAAACATACACATTTTTGCTTTCTAGATGGTTATTCTGGTTTCTCTCAAATACTTGTGTCAGCCAATGATCAATCAAAGACTACTTTTACTTGCCCTTTCGGTACTTTTGCTTATATACATATGCCTTTTGGTTTAGGTAATGCACCTGCTACCTTTCAAAGATGCATGATGGCTATATTCTCTGACTTTTGTGAAAAGATTTGTGAGGTTTTCATGGACGACTTCTCCGTCTATGGATCCTCTTTTGATGGAGTAAATAGCATAAAACTACTGGTTTACAGGCTAGGGTTCCAAAAAACTACCAGATTTTAATTTTTCTCAGAAAGCTACCAGTCGCGCAGTCGGCTGTTTCAAAAAACCCAAACCCGCGGTGACTAGCGGTTGAACCGTTTTCCTGACCGCGTGGACCCACCTGTCCGCCCACCTGGCCACGCGCGCTCACGGTGCGTCAGTTGACGGCCGTTAGGCAGGCCGGTCCGGTTGAAACGAAAGGAGCCGGTCGGGCCGCACTCTCTCTCAGTCTCCCCTCCTCTCCCCCTCCTCTCCCCCACAGTGACCTAGGTGGGCGATGGCGGCGGTGCAGCCAAATGCCATCGGCGGCGAGCTATTGAGCCAAGGCGTCACCGGCCAGGAGGGTGGTGGACATCCAGAGGTGGACCCAGGGCTAGGCAGCTCGAGCTTCTTCCCGGCGCAGCGGTTGCAGCATGGATCACCGCCCGCTGCTATGGTCGATCCGGCAGTCCGCGTGGCTAGGGCAGTGGCGAAGTCCATCCAGGCGGATCCAGATGGCGGCCACACTTGGGCTTCGTCCTTTGGTGGAGCTAGGTAAGCAATTTCTAGGCCCTTCATACTTTTAGTTCAAATTACAAATTTCTGGGTCCTTTAGTTCAATTCAGAACTACGGTTAGTAATAGTTTGTTCTTGGGATGGTACTTTATTTTATTGGTTAAGTCATTGTAGAAGAAAGTGCATTTGGTTAGTTCATTTGGTCAGTGCATTCACTGTAATTAGAAGAAAGTTCAGTTTCTTCAGATATTAGTTATTGTTTTAAGTTATAGTGACTTAAAAATTGATTGTTTGTCAATTTAATCATACAGCTTAGATGATGAGATTTGGGTCATGAGGCTACATTTTCAAGGAATAGATAACATGGAGAGAAAGTATTCAGTTTCTTCAGATATTAGTTATTTGACCATATTAGCATTGGCTGAGTTGGAGGGTTATGGAATGGATGGTTGTCTGACTTATGTGAACGAAGAGGGAAAGGGCTTGGAGGGGGTGGAGGTCCTGGATAGTGAGGAGGCATTAGAGGAAATGCTTGACTTGTTTGTTGATAAGAAGATCCTGAACATCACTGTCAGAAAGCCTACTGATCCAAGCCCAGCAGATGTTAACATGGATCACATCATCCTTGAGGAACAGATCCCCATTGATCATGTTGGTGAACCTGTTGTTTATAGTGTTTCCCCACAAGGTGTCCTGTATCCACTGGAGAATGCAACTTTGGCACCAGCAATCCCTGAGGAGCCCTATCTTAACACACAACATAGTTGTAATTTCAACAAGTGGAAAAATGTTGTGGAAGAAGAAGAAGATCTAGAAGCAGAGCATGATGAAGATGAAGATGAAGATGAAGATGAGATGGACAAATCCTCTTCAGATTTTGAGTTTTTTAGGGGTGATTACAAAGGGCAGAATATATCATACAAGGCTTGGTGTAGGGGTGAAGATGAGGCTGGCAAAGGGACAAGCCATAAGACTAGGGGAGAGGAAGAACCTGCAGACCACTATTGTGGAGCAAACTCAGAACCATCTGAGTTTTGGGAGGAAGACCAAATCCTTTCTGAACATGACGAACCCTCAGTTGTACCAGAGAAAGGAGCAAAGAAGCTTAATCCTGTCAGAAAACCAGGCCCAACTATCAACTCACAAAGTGCCCCTGAACACATGAAGTTTGAAGATTTTGTGCTTGAACCTGATGAATACTGCTTTCCAGGTGATTTTGGTCTTAGTGATGAAGAAGAAGTTCCAAGGTTGCCTTCTGGTAGGAAGAGAAGGTCCATTACAGCACTTAATAGCATAGGTGATCCATTTCCACTACTTAGTAGCATAGGAGATCCATTACAGCACTTAATAGCATAGGTGATCCATTACAACTTACTTAACAACATAGGAAAAGGTTCTTACATAAGAAACTACAGTTCAAATGCATGGCCAAACACTAGGTTAAACTTCACATTCCCCCAAAATGTACACCCATAATCACTTCAGACTGTTAGGCCACATCCTTATATAAAGGCCTTGGATGTACTTACTTCACCAACATATCACAGCAACTTCAAGACTCAAGGATGGCCTTGATTTGCTCTAACTTCTCCTTGCTGCCATAGCCATCTTTCAGCAGCTCAGCAACAACAAGCTCAAGCTTGTCCTTCTCCTTCTTAAGAACATCTCTGTCAACTTGAACATCCTTCGTAGCCTTCCTGGTGTTCTTGATGATATCAACTTGGCTCTGCAAAATGCACCTCTGCTCTTTTGCAAGTTTGAGCTTTTCCATCTGCACCTCCAACATAGCTTTCTCCTCTAGCTCCTTCTTCTTCTTCTCAAGTTCTTACTCCTCCACTTGTTTCTTATCCACCCTACCATCCCGCCAATCAAACATCTTGGATACATCATCATCAAGCTTGGTGTACTCAATGCAAAGCTTGTCATTTTCAGTCCTAAGCTTGGCCAACTCCCTTTCATGTTCAATCTTCAGCTTGGCCAACTCATTCTCAAACTTCTCCTTGTCAAGTACCCTTCCACAGTTCTGCTCATGGAACATTTCCCACAGCCTGCTCAAACATCTCTGAAGAACAGTAGGCCAAGGCCCATCAGCCCACTCTACAACACCACAATTCACACCATTTGCCTACATTTGTAAATGTGATAAGTTAGTGCAAGCGGAGTACAAGCTAATTTCGGTGCCATGAAGATATGCTAAGTTATTACAATGCCATGATTAAGTTTGCTAAGTAACAAAAAAACATAAGTGACTTTCATATCAGTAACAAACTGGTGCATCATGTGAGGCCAGTGAACTTCAATATCTAACCTGGACCGGGCAGCCATAGAAACGCCTTCCTGTTACAGTGCCTTCAAAAGCAACACGCTTAACATGCCTCATTTGGTGCAGAATGCACTTGGGTTCAGCAATATCAAGTTGGCCACAGAAAAGGGGATCCACAATGGTCTCTGGTTCCTCCTGCAACCAAAAATATAATGGTTTCAATCACCACTCAATACCACAATCAACTAGCACTGCTCATTAACCCTAAACAGTGAAAAAATCCCCAAATCAGCATGAACCCTAGCACTGTACAGAGATGAACCCTCGGTACCTCAATCCCCACCCTCACTAATCAAGATCCATATCACAGAGACAACAACAACACTAGCTAAGCAAGATCCAGTGCCTAGGCCTACTACCATTTAACCCTAACCCTAGGTGGCAAAGAAAAACTTACCATAAGTCCCATGTCCATGCTGACGACCTCGCACTCCTCCTCCGAGCTTGTTTCCTCGTCGTTCCAGGAAGGCATTGCGGCAAGGAGGTAGACGGCGACCGGCCTCGAAGACGGCGAGCGGCGGCGAGCTCGTACTGGAGCAGGGGAGTGAGAGTAGGTGAGTGAGCGAGTAGGGAGAGAGTGAGCGAGCAGGGAGAGAGTGCGGCCCGACCGGCTCCTTTCGTTCCGACCAGACCAGCCTGCCTAACGGCCGTCAACTGCCACGCTGTGAGCGCGTGTGGCCAGGTGGCCTGACAGGTGGGTCCACACGGTCAGGAAAACGGTTCAACCGCTATTCACCACGGGTTTGGGTTTTTTGAAACAGCCGACCGCGCGACTGGTAGCTTTCTGAGAAAAATTAAAATCTGGTAGTTTTTTGGAACCCTAGCATGTAAACCAATAGTTTTATGCTATTTACTCCTTTTGATGATTGCTTGAGCAACCTTGATCGAGTTTTGCAGAGATGTGAAGAAACTAACCGTGTCTTGAATTGGGAAAAGTGCCACTTTATGGTTAATGAAGGCATTGTCTTGGGGCATAAAGTTTCTGAAAGATGTATTGAAGTTGATAAAGCCAAGGTTGATGCTATTGAAAAGATACCATGTCCCAAGGACATTAAAGGTATAAGAAGTTTCCTGGGTCACGCCGGTTTTTATAGGAGGTTCATTAAGGACTTCTCAAAAATTTCTTGGCCTCTGACTAATTTATTACAAAAAGATATACCATTTGTCTTTGATGATGATTGCGTAGAAGCATTTGAAATACTTAAGAAAGCATTGATCTCTCGCACCTATTGTTCAGCCACCGATTGAATTTACCCTTTGAAATTATGTGTGATGCTAGTGATTATGCTGTAGATGCTGTTCTAGGGCAAAGAGTTGATAAGAAATTAAATGTTATTCAATATGCTACTAAAACTCTAGACAATGCTCAAAGAAATTATGCTACTACTGAAAAAGAATTCTTAGCAGTCGTATTTGCTTGTGATAAGTTCAGACCTTATATTGTCGATTCTAAAGTAACTATTCACACGGATCATGCTGCTATTAAATATCTTATGGAAAAGAAAGATGCTAAACCTAGACTTATTAGATGGGTTCTCTTGCTACAAGAATTTGATTTGCATATTGTTGATAGAAAGGGAGCTGAGAACCCCGTTGTAGACAACTTGTCTAGGTTAGAGAATGTTCTTGATGACCCACTACCTATTGATGATAGCTTTCCTGTTGAACAATTAAGTGTCATAAATACTTCTCGTACTGCTCCATGGTATGCTGATTATGCTAATTACATTGTTGCTATATTTATACCACCTAGTTTCACATACCAGCAAAAGAAAAAGTTTTTCTATGATTTGAGACATTACTTCGGGATGACCCACATCTTTATAAAGAAGGAGTAGATGGTGTTATTAGACGTTGTGTACTGAGCTTGAACAGAGCAGATCCTCACGCAAGTGTCACTCCGAGGCTTATGGAGGACACCACGCTGGAGACAGAACTGCACATAAGGTATTGCAATCCGGTTTTTATTGGCCTACTCTCTTCAAGGATGCCCGAAAGTTTGTCTTGTCTTGTGATGAATGTCAAAGAATTGGTAATATTAGTAGACGTCAAGAAATGCCTATGAACTATTCACTTGTTATTGAACCATTTGATGTTTGGGGCTTTGATTATATGGGACCTTTTCCTGCCTCTAATGGTTACACACATATTTTAGTTGCTGTTGATTACGTTACTAAGTGGGTAGAAGCTATTCCAACTAGTAGTGCTGATCATAACACCTCTATTAAGATGCTTAAGGAAGTTATTTTTCCGAGGTTTGGAGTCCCTAGATATTTAATGACTGATGGTGGTTCACATTTTATTCATGGTGCTTTCTCGCTAAGTATGATGTTAATCATAGAATTGCATCTCCTTATCACCCACAGTCTAGTGGTCAAGTAGAATTGATTAATAGAGAGCTCAAATTAATTTTGCAAAATACTGTTAATAGATCTAGAAAGAATTGGTCCAAGAAACTTGATGATGCATTATGGGCCTATAGAACTGCATATAAAAATCCTATGGGTATGTCTCCGTATAAAATGGTTTATGGAAAAGCATGTCACTTACCCCTCGAACTAGAACATAAGGCATATTGGGCTATTAAAGAGCTCAATTATGATTTCAAACTTGCCGGTGAGAAGAGGTTATTTGATATTAGCTCACTTGATGAATGGAGAACCCAAGCCTATGAAAATGCCAAGTTGTTTAAAGAAAAAGTTAAAAGATGGCATGACAAAAGAATACAAAAGCGTGAGTTTAATGTAGGTGATTATGTATTGCTATACAACTCTCGTTTAAGATTTTTTGCAGGAAAACTTCTCTCTAAATGGGAAGGCCCTTACGTTATCGAGGAGGTCTATCGTTCCGGTGCCATAAAAATCAAGAACTTCGAAGGCACAAATCCGAAGGTGGTGAACGGTCAAAGAATCAAACATTATATCTCAGGTAATCCTATAAATGTTGAAACTAATGTTATTGAAACCGTAACACCGGAGGAATACATAAGAGACACTTTCCAGAACATTTCAGACTCCGAAAAGGAATAGGTATGTGGTACGGTAAGTAAACCGACTCCAAAACAGTTCTAAAGGCAATTTTTCTCCGTTTTGGAATCTTTAGAAAAATAGAAAAATAAGAAGCAGTCCGGGAAGGATACGAGGCCTCCACGAGGGTGGAGGGTGCGCCCTACCCCCTGGGCCCGCCCCCTGCCTCGTGGGCACCTCGTGCGCTCTCCGGACTCCATTTTCTTGCACGATACGTATTCTGGTCGGTAAAAATTTATTATATAATCTCCCGAAGGTTGTGACCACCGTATCACGCAATTTTCTTCTGTTCTTGTTTCGAGTTGTTGCTGCTGCAGATTAGAGCAAGATGTCTTCTCAAAAGTCAGTCGGGGAGAGCCGGGTGTCTCATCCGATATCGGGACCAAGGACAAACAGCGATGCTGACCACTTTGGGCCAGTAACGGAGGAAGAGATGGAGGCTGATTTGATGAGGATAGATGCCATGGAGGAGGATCAAGAAGCCACTTCTCGCTTCCGGGCTGGATTCACGATGGGGGAACTACAGAGCTCAGCTATTCCAAACTCGATTATCCCTTCCAATGTTAGATTTCTTTCTTATGAAAATATGAAGAAGAGTGTCACTTGTTCTCCCGTAGCTATGTAACACCCTTGGGTGAAAGGAGCTTTAGCTGTTACAGGGAAGCTTCGTAAGGAGATAATGGATCTCAAGCAGCAACTCAATAAGCTCGAGGAAGAGAATCATATCCTGAGGGGCATTATCACCAAGAATATCACATCACCATCCCCGAAGAAGGAGACATAATCACATGGGTATGGGCACTCCCCTTGGCAACTGCCAAGCTTGGGGGAGGTGCCCCGGTATCGTATCACAACCACATCTCCTTTCTTTACCGTTTTTCTTAGTTCGATCCTTTTAGTAGTATCTCGATCTAGTAGAATAAAGTTTTAGTATGATCTAGTTTTGATTTTTGCTTTATGATCCCTCTGTGTAATCGAGTCCGTGAGCTATATAATAAAGATTAGTGTTGAGTCAAGGGCTTGATTATCTTGCTATGATCTTGAGTGAATAAAAGAAAAGAGAAAGAATAAAAAAAGAAATAAAGAGATCATATTGATCTTATTGAGAGTAATGACTTCACATAGAAAGAATATGATGATTAAAAGTTGTTGAGAGTTGACAAACATAGCTTTGGTCATCGTTTCATTTAATAGGAAGTAATAAAGAAAGAGAGGTTTCACATATAAATATACTATCTTGGACATCTTTTATGATTGGGAGCACTCATTAAAATATGACATGCTAAAGAGTTGATTTTGGACAAGGAAGACAACATAATGGGTTATGTTTTCTTATATCTGAGATAAAGTATATTGTCATGGATCATCCAACATGTTGAGCTTGCCTTTCCCCCTCATGCTAGCCAAATTCTTTGCACCAAGTAAAGATACTACTTGTGCTTCCAAATACCCTTAAACTCAGTTTTGCCATAAGTGTCCACCATACCTACCTATGGATTGAGTAAGATCCTTCAAGTAAGTTGTCATCGGTGCAAGAAATAAAAAGTGCTCTCTAAATATGCATGATTGATTGGTGTGGAGGAAATAAGCTTTATACGATCTTGTGATGTGGAAGAAATAAAAGCGACGGACTGCATAATAAAGGTTCATATCACAAGTGGCAATATAAAGTGACGTTCTTTCGCATTAAGATTTTGTGCATCCAACCCTCAAAGCGCATGGCAACCTCTCGCTTTCTCCTCGAAGGGCCTATCTTTTATTATTATCTTCTACCTTATGCAAGAGTCATGGTGATCTTCACCTTTCCTTTTTATATTTTACCCTTTGGCAAGCACAGGATGTTGGAAAGATCTGATATATATATATATATATATATATATATATATATATATATATATATATATATATATATATATATATATATATATATAGGGTCGACTATTTCATACGGTAACAGAATATTATTCTCATACCCTCGGTCCTATAAGGGCGCGACTCAGAGGGAACACCCCACCCGAACCTAACCCACCTCCTTCCACGGAGGCAGCCGTGGGCGAGTGAGCGACGCGCCACCGGAGCGAGGGAGCCCACGCACCGTGACCCAGCCACCGCCGCCGCCCAAGGCGCAGCCCCGAATCAGCCGCCGACGACAGCCCCGACCTGCGACCGACGCCGCCCCGACCAAGCGCGACCGGTGCCACTTCCGACCGAAGCGTGACCGGCGCGCCCGGACCAGTCGACCGGCGTCGCCGCCGCTTCCTTCCCCCGCGTGGCCGCCTCCTTCCCCCGCTCCGGTCGCCTCTCACCCCGTGCGCCAGTCGCCTCCCTCCACCGCGCCGGTCGCCTCCCCCCCGTGCACCGGCCGCCTCCTTCCCCCATGTCGGCTGCCTCCCTACACCATGCATCGCCCCCTTCTGCCCCACCGCGCAGACCGCCTCCTTCCCCCGCCACCTTCCTCCACGATCGCGCCCGTCGCCCCACCGTGCGGCCACCTCCCTCCACCACGCCACCCTCTCTTCCCCACCGCGCCACGACCCCTCTACCCGGGCGTGCCGCCTCGCCCTCTCCCAGCGCCCCACCGGCCTCCCTCTGCCCCACTGTGCTCCTCCTGCTCTGCCCTCGCCACACACGCCCCACGACAGCGGCCGCGTGGTTCACAGCTGCCGACTAGTCCGCTTGCCACGCCAACCGAGGTCGCTCGACAAAAATCGCTCAAGAAGGCAGAGGTCAGGAGCTTTCCTCTCGTTTTGCTCTGCCTTGTAATTTTTTTCTGATTTGGGGACTAAGTGACTGCAGTTTACCTAGGCATTTAGATGTGTTGATGTTATGCTTGCTTAGCAGAAGTTCAAGATGCTTGTTAAAAAATGTGATATATAGCTAAAAGGGAAAGATGAATTGTGTTTTGTCATAGCAAAACTGATGCTCTGTAGGTGGTATAGCAATTCACCATGTATATCTAGCATCAGTCCATAAAAAGGCATACAAAAAAAATTCAAATATGTGCGTTAAAAACAGAGTTTGGTTTAATATAATATATTAGCTTAATACATAGAAAAAATTATAGCAGACTAGTAGAGAAAAGAAAGGATTTGCGTCAGTTTGGACTTGAAGGGTGGCGAGTTAAAAAAGAAAGAAATATTGAGCAAGAAAAAGAATATTGCCCCGCGGTAGACGCATCGGCACCTCGCTAGTCCAACTAGTTGCCCCGCTGCCGTTCAATCAAAGATAGGCGCTCTGAAAAAGGAGCTCTTGTTTTGCAAATGATGATCTATAATAGGAGCTCTCAATTCCTTCCATCAGCATTTAAAATAACATATGGGGCTCCTGCTCCAGCTCCTGTATCCCTGGTTCGGTGTCAACATTGCACGTCTGCAGATTCGATGTGATTTGGTTGGGTAGGAAGGAGAATTGTAGGGACAAGACGGAGATGGCTAACGATAAACCCATCACGACATGCTCTATAGAGATTTTATGCCAGCAAGGTGTTTGTGTTAAAATGTCTGAAAAGCAAAAAAAATCACCGAAGAATTCTATTTTGTGCTGAGCATTTCTGTGAACATAAGGTGTCTTCCCCCAATTGTTTTGGTTGATCTTATGCTTGCAGCCTAGTAGGACTTATTCTGATGCTCTGGTTGACCTTATGCTTGCAGCTGAGTGTACTTATTCTGATACTCTAGTTGACCTTACGCTTGCAGCTGAGTTGGACTTCCTCCTATTCAAATGCTTGCAACTTTCAATTATGTTTTATTCTAAAGCTACTTGCTGTAAAGTAGTATATGTGCTAGGATTTCAGTACAGCTTCCAAAATAAAATGCGGTTCAAGTTCTCAAATTGTTTAGAAGAAGATAGGATATGAAGTCTTGAATGGAAAGCTCATATGAGTGTGAATGGTTTGAGTAAATTGTTGAAGATTAGATAGGAGTGAAAAAACAGAAGTTATATAAGTGATGCTAAAAACTGAGATGTCAAATTTAACATTCTATTATTTCTGTTCTTTTATTTTCTTTTAGTTTTGGTGTCTGAATTTGTGGATATATGAGCAGGCCCCAATAATTATTTCTTCAGTTCTCTTCCACCGTCAGGTCGCAGCCTCTTGCTTCTGCAGGTCACTACCTCCTGCTTCTGCAGGCCGTGCCACATCCCCCCATTCCCACAGCCGATAGGCCGTTCACCGCTGGCACCATAGTCCGTTCACTACCGACAGACAAGGCCGTTCAACGATGCAACGACGAGGTTTGGTCTTCCCCCTTCCTCTTTACATGTAGTATATTCTACAAAATATGAGACACTCTCAACTTAATAAAGAGTGTGTCATGCAAGTTCAGGTATTACTGCTGCACGAGTTCAAAAATCTCAACAAACCAAGCTCAAACCAAATTTCAGGAACTGTTTCCTTCATAAATTAGTTTTCTTTTTGTTAATTTGTTGTTCTGGACAGTATAGATGTATTACTGAAGCAGTTCCATAAAATGTCATTGTATTACTGTATATGTCATTCATCTATGAAAATGTGCAGCTGTTGTGGTGTATATGTCATTCATGTACATGTATTATATAAAGGAAAATTTTGTGTCTATGATGATATGATTGTTACTTCTTCAAAGAAGGTATACATGACCGCTTGTTGTGCATGCAAGAATGAAAGAAATGGTTTACATAAAAAACAATTAATCAGTACAAATTAAAAATAATGATCAGTTCAAAATGAAAAAAATGGTTAGTTTGAATTTAAAAATTAGTTTGAAGTAGAAGCCATGATTAGATTGAATTCTAAAAAATGAATGATCAGTTCAAATTAAAGAGAATAATCAGTTTGGGTTAAACAAGTTGGGTGAATGTCCTACTATTTACTATGTGATTATTCACTATGTATTTATATCATCAGTTCATTAACAAATCAAAGAAAAAGTTTTTGCTAGATTGACTCATGTTCTACTCTGGGCACACGATACATAAAGGCACCAGGTTCCAGGGTTAATTCTCACAGTTGAGAGAATATTATTCCAAGCTTCATATAAACACACATATAGTGTGTCTGAAGACGTTGCATTTATTTGTTTTGCATCCCAGCCATATCAGACCAGATCAGCACAGAGTGACTAGCCGGCTAGCCGACGACGGGGATGACTGTGACGTGGCGGACGACCCCCTCCTCCTGATGGTAGAAGACGAGGACGCGGTCCAAGCTGGAAGCCCGGCGGGCGGGATGGTGCCCACCGCAGCGAAGTCGACGGTCAGCTCCGCCTGTCGCTCTTGATCTTGTCCATCGCCGGTACACGGACCAGTGGAGCACCTCCACCATGATGTCTTCGCAGGAGAGCTCATCTTGACATCGATGTACTTTTATGGGTTTAGCATGTGCTCTATCCTACCTATCGTACGCCTTGGACTGAATATATAGGCTGGCGGGTCGCGGTGCTCTTCACTTCGTAAAATAAATACATTGGTTGGTTGGCTGGCTGGCATGCTAGAGATTACCGCCCATTTGTTGGATTTGCTGAGATATATAGCATGATGCACTATCGCCTTCTTTGGATGTCAACAGAATTTCTTGTTTACTTAGTTAGTTAATCTGATCGAGCTGGCAAAACAATGCAAAGCTAGCTAACTGATATGTCCCATGCACATATATGTCTCAATGTACATTTTTATATCATCAATTCATTAACAAATCAAAGAAAAGTTTTGTGCGTGTGATTATTCCTGTGAGCGCCAATGTACTTAAATGTTTACTTTGTGCTTCCGTATGTTTTTGGGCAGTACAAATACATCGTCATACTAAGTACTTAGGCGGTCGGGTCGAGGCCTCCTGCTCAACAAGACAACTTAACTTCTTGTTTTGTGGCTGGTCGCTCAAGGAGCTGTGCTCAACAAGACAACTTCTTGTTTTAGGCCGGCCGCTCAAGGAGCTGAGTTCAAAATAAGAGAAGTCTAGAATATCGTCACAAAACACGCCAATATGTGAAAACACGCCAAGACAAAACCATACATACATCCGTTCAAGTACTCTTTTTCTCGTACATATATTCGTCCGTTCTAGAAAGGAAAAATGGTTGAATTAAAAATATTGATCAATACGAGTTAAAAATGGTGGTCCGTTCGGAATAAAAGAAATAACAGAAATTCAACTTGTAAAGCTCAAGCAAAAAGAAACCCTATGCAATTCAAATGAGAAAAGTACAAGTCGTAAAATAAGAAAAGTCCAGAGCATCATTCTAGAAAAAAGTTTAATTCAAAAAATAATAAAAAAACATTTTTTTTGAAAAAAAATATCATTCAGTTCGATGATATAAACCATGCAAGTATAGGGGCGACGATACAATAAACCATTAAAAACTTACGAGCAAAACAGAGCAAAGTCCAGTTAGTGAAAACACGATTAGTACAAACCCGTGCAAACATCAGTACAAATACCCTTTTTGGGAACCATTCAAAATTACTCTAAAAAAATAGCTCAGTACAAACATACACATATATCAGTACGACTACTCTGTTTTTCACACGAGAAAACAACAGGATCCGTCATACCGTATTCCAAATTACTCTTAAACGGTTGCGAAGTAGAGAAAACGTTCAACATGACTAAGTTTTGCATTTTCGATAGCTATCCAACGATATATTGTTTGCCCCATTTCGATAAACTTTTAAAAAAAACCGCGTTCAAAACTAATTTTAACCGTATTTGAATTCGTATTTAAACCGTAAGGAATTCGAAAAAACTTTCTATACGCAAAAGTTGCGCATTTTCCATAGCTTTCCAACGACATATCATTTGCGTCAATCCGACAAACCGTTTGCAAAAATCACGAAAATACGTTGCGCCCAGAATTTCACCATTTTCAAATTACTTTTAAATCATATAGAATTAGAAAAAAACAATACATATATGGAAGATGCGGATTTTCATTAGCTTTCCAACGCCATCTTATTTGATCAATTCCGACAAACGGTTTGAAAATTAAGTCCAAAATACGATTCATGTTTTCGGTTTTGAAAAAAACGGTTTTTCCAAAACTGCTCTTAAACCATAATGATTTTGCAAAAACAAATTATAAGATTGTAATGTGGATGTCAAGAACTTTCCAACGATATATTACATGCCCCGTTTCGACAAAAATATTTGCAAAAAAATTTGAACTAAATAATACGATTTTTAGCAACAACAGAAAGCATCAGTTCAACCGCTCGATTTTCATCAGTTCAACCTCTTGAATTCATCAGTTCAAGTAGGGTAACATAATAATATTCTGTTACGCGTAATAGAATAGCCATATATATATATATATATATATATATATATATATATATATATATATATATATATATATATATATATATATATATATATATATATATATATACCGGTGAGGAATAGTTATTCTTCACCTCTATTTTACCATCAATACACCATAATTTTACGTTCCGTAAGTTTTTTCTTATTTCCAACGTAAAAGAGATCGAAGAAAATATATAATCTTCGTAAAAAATATTTTATGTCATGTAAAATTACAAACGTAAAAACATAGTGTAAAATACACATAAAAATATTATATATATATATCTAATTGGATGTGGGTTAGCATGACCTATTATTGTTGACATTACCCTTGAGGTAAAAGGTTGGGAGGCGAAACTATAAGCCCCTATCTTTCTCTGTGTCCGATTAAAACTCCGTAACCACAAGTATTGCATGAGTGTTAGCAATTATGAAAGACTAAATGATAGTTGAGTATGTGGACTTGCTAGCAAGCCCTGACATAGAATCTTTCTGATGTTATGATAAATTGCAATTTCTTCAATGACTGAGATTATAGTTTGTTGGTACTCAATGAAGTTTCTGATTCATACTTCGCATTGTGAATAGATTATTACTTGAGCATAAGAAATCATATGACAATATCCATACATGTTGCTGTTATGAGAACAATCATGATGCCCTCATGTCCGTATTTTATTTTATCGACACCTCTACCTCTAAACATGTGGAAAATTTATCGTTATCAGCTTTCGCTTGAGGACAAGCGACGTCTAAGATTGGGGGAGTTGATACGTCCACTTTGCATCATGCTTTTATATCGATATTTATTGCATTATGGACTGTTACTACACATTATGTCACAATCCTTATGCATATTCTCTCTTATTTTACAAGGTTTACATAAGGAGGGAGAATGCCGGCACCTGGAATTCTGGGCTGGAAAAGGAGCAAATATTAGAGACCTATTCTCCACAACTCCAAAAGTCCTAAAATCCACGAAAGTTATTTTTGTAAATAATAAAAAATATTGAGCGGAAGAAATATGTCAGGAGGGCCTCCACCTGGCCACGAGGGTGGGGGCGCGCCCTACCCCCTGGGCGCGCCCCTGCCTCGTGGGCCCCCTGTTGGCCCTCCGGTGCCCATCTTCTGCTATATGAAGTCTTTCATACGAAGAAAAATCAGAAGCAAGCTTTCGGGACGAGACTCCGCCGCCACGAGGCGGAACCTTGGCGGAACCAATCTAGGGCTCCGGGAGAGCTGTTCTGCCGGGGACACTTCCCTCCGGGAGGGGGAAATCATCGCCATCGCCATCATCAACGCTCCTCTCATCGGGAGAGGGCAATCTCCATCAACATCTTCACCAGCACCATCTCCTCTCAAACCCTAGTTCATCCCTTGTATCCAATTCTTGTCTCATAGTCTGGGATTGGTACATGTAGGTTGCTAGTAGTATTGATTACTCCTTGTAGTTGATGCTAGTTGGTTTATTTGGTGGAAGATCATATGTTCAGATCCTTTATGCATATTAATACCCCTATGATTATGAACATGAATATGCTTTGTGAGTAGTTACGTTTGTTCCTGAGGACATGGGAGAAGTCTCTCTATTAGTAGTCATGTGAATTTGGTATTCGTTCGATATTTTGATGAGATGTATGTTGTCTATCCTCTAGTGGTGTTATGTGAACGTCGACTACATAACACTTCACCATTATTTGGGCCTAGGGGAAGGCATTGGGAAGTAATAGGTAGATGATGGGTTGCCAGAGAGACAGAAGCTTAAACCCTAGTTTATGCGTTGCTTGGTAAGGGGCTGATTTGGATCCATATGTTTCATGCTATGGTTAGGTTTACCTAAATACTTTTGTTGTAGTTGCGATGCTTGCAATAGAGGTTACATAAGTGGGATGCTTGTTCAAGTAAGGACAGCACCAAGCACCGGTCCACCCACATATCAAATTATCAAAGTACCGAACGCGAATCGTATGAACGTGATGAAAACTAGCTTGACGATAATTCCCATGTGTCCTCGGGGGCGTTTTCCTTTATATAAGAGTTTGTCCAGGCTTGTCCTTTGCTACAAAAAGGATTGGGCCACCTTGCTGCACTTTATTTACTTCTGTTACTTGTTGCTCGTTACAAATTATCCTATCACAAAACTATCTGTTACCTATAATTTCAGTGCTTGCAGAGAATACCTTGCTGAAAACCGCTTATCATTTCCTTTTGCTACTCGTTGGGTTCGACACTCTTACTTATCGGAAGGACTATGATAGATCCCCTATACTTGTGGGTCATCATAGCCACCTATGTAAGTGGATGTTTAATTTGATTATGCAACCATGTTCTTATAAGTTTGTATATAATGTTGTTGTTCTGTATGCAATCCCATCCCACAACACACATGTCTTATTAGCAGCAACCGTCTGTGTTATTATCGATCTTCGCACACATTTCTGATTACAGACCTGTTTGCCGCGTATCACACACATCTTGTTACTAGTACATGGTACATGCCATGCACATGTGGAATTAGGGATTATTAGTGGAGATAATGGAAAAACCACAATCATATTTGTAAAATGAATTTATAAGAGCAGGTAATAGCTATTTCATTACAACACATATTAAGCTTTCACTTTATTTGTGTTTGTAATCTAATAAGAACAGGGTGCTGCGTGACTTACGTGGCGACGATTGGGCCTGTGGCGGCGGCTAGAGGTGGGATGCGAGGTGATGTTAAAAAAATGAGACCAACCCAAGGGCTAACCCTCGTTGGCATTATTTTATAGGAGAAAATCCGCGAATGGGTCGATGCCCCAGCTACCCAGCCAACGGGTCAACGCCCCGTCCTCTGATGCGGGGAGATGTTTGTTCCCTATTCTACTACTTGTGAGGGCGTGGGATATGTACTACTCTCGCAGAGTTTCGTCCGCCAGTCAAAATTGCTAAAAGCAGTTTGGGTTGAGGATTAGCATTATCTTTACGGTTAGATTGATGAATTAAGAGATCCTGATCATGAGGCTGGTATTGATCCGTATTTTTATGTGTAGGCTAGGCTGGGTGCATTTAGCGGTGAATATGTTTGCTTGTTTAATAGTAGTAGAGAGAAGTAGAGATATAGAGACAAAATAAAATCGGTTCAGTTAAAATTTTCCCTTACCGCGGTTGCACTACTGCATGCACTTCTTCGTCTCTATCTCTCTCTCTCTCTCTCCCATCACGTGTAGCAGTACTTCTTTTGCATGGTGGAATGGATTGCTAGTACTCCTACGGGAGCCTACCAGAGATGTCTAGTACGTTGTGTCCGGCGGAAGAATCACGAACCTGCACGTACTCTCTATTGTGGTGGTAGTTTGACAAGGTAGGATGCGCACACCGCTAATCCCTCCACTGTGGGCCGTCTGGTCACTCCATCTAACGGTCTATATGTGGCCACATAGTCATCTATCTAAACCAATTGGGTGTGAGTCGTCGGATTACAAAGATCCAGCGGTCTATATCCCTTCATATTGGTACACTATATGAGATAAAGCATAGATAGTATGTGTGGACGTGCAATGCATGTTTTAACATTATGGGGTGATTTTTGGTAGGAAAAACATAGACTTGCTGATTGATTCGAAGCAAAAAAAAATCTTGATTTATAGATGTCCAAATAAATTATATTATAAAAAAGTCGGAATTAATACATGCAATCCCCACAATTTATTAACAAAAAATCCCACGAACAATGTTAATAAAGAAAAGAATTTACAAAATGGAATTTAATTTCACTTTATGTTTCTCCCTCTAAACCATTTTTTTGGGCTCAACTTGTTGCCAACCTCAAGCAACAACATGTCTGGCCCAAGTGGAATCAGTTTGGGCCACATCTCTTGAGAAGTATCAGGCGGTTCATTCTAGAACATGGTGGATGCAACAACCATGCACTGTTCACTGCGAATCCCACTACTCTCAGCCGTTGGAATTAGGACATAGATGGTTAGGATTGATGGGCAGCTCCTATTCAAAACTCATACACTATATACTAGTATAGATATTGAACCTTTCTGTTCTCTTGCCTCAACACAAACAGTTCATCCGAGTGAACCGCATGCCGTATATCGCACACACCTTTGATCTGGCTGACCGTTTCTTTTGTGTTGCCTAATCACAAATAGTTCATCCGAGTGAACCGTATGCTGTATATCGCACACACCTTCATCTGGCTGCCCATTTCAATTGTTCCTACTCATCGCAAACAGTTAAATGAACTGAACCTTACGCCCTGCATCACACATGCAACTAAAATCTGAACTGTGTTTGATGCATCCTCCATCGCATATGTTTTGCACCTATTTTGACGGTTTTTTTACACCACCGTTTGCGATTATTGCATCGCACACAGTTTCGTCGAAGGGTCTTTGATCGTAGTGTCACATTAGTAGCATCCTGCAGTAGTGTATCTCTCCCTTAAGTCCGGCAACCTCCTCTCCCAGCCCCCTCCCCTGCCCCTCCTTCCTCCCCCTTCTCTACTGCTGGAAGCAGAGGGAGATCCAGCAGAGTGCCATCCATGGCGATGGCCAGATCTTCCAGAGACGCAACCACTTGCACTTCCTCATTGGGACAGGGCCTCGTGAGGACATGAGGTCCCAGTAAAAGTAGTAGCAGGTCACCGGGCGTTGTCTAGGGTTTCGGGCGTCAGCTCCAACTCCGGCGGCCACTGGTGAGTTGCTGCTCCTACTCCTTTATCCCTATCATCCTCTTCTAATCCTTTCTCTCTTTTTTTGTAGAAGCAACAAACACTACAAAAAAATACACTTCTGTGATGATACGTGTTTGTCACAATAGGTCACGTTTTCTGTCATGCATGTACATCCATGACGATTTTATGACAGAATCAAGATAGTCATACCTGTGATGTCGTAGAAGTGTTCCATGACATTACCAAAATTAACATCACATAAGTGTCCACTTCCATGATGATAAATCGCGTGTCACAGAAGTGCTTTCGTCAAGGGTGACCGATGAGGGAGTCCTGGATTAGGGGGTATCCGGACAGCCGGACTATATACATCGTCCGGACCATTGAAGCGTGAAGATACAAGACTCAAGACTTCGTCCCGTGTCCGGATGGAACTCTCCTTGGCGTGGAAGGCATGCTTGGCGATCCGGATATTGTATTTCCTTCCTTGTAACCGACTCTATGTAAACCCTAGCCCTCTCCAGTGTCTATATAAACCGGAGAGGTTGGTCCTTAGAAGGCCGATCACAATTACAATCATACCATCATAGGCTAGCTTCTAGGGTTTAGCCTCTACGATCTCGTGGTAGATCTACTCTTGTACTACCCATATCTTCAATATTAATCAAGCAGGAAGTAGGGTTTTACCTCCATCGAGAGGGCCCGAACCTGGGTAAACATTGTGTCCCTTGCTTCCTGTTACCATCAGCCTAAGACGCACAGATCGGGACCCCCTACCTGAGATCCGCCGGATTTGACACCGACATTGGTGCTTTCATTGAGAGTTCATCTGTGTCGTCGCTGCAAGGCTCGATGGCTCGTCTCGTTGTCAGGGACAACATTACCGCGGGGGGAGCTCTGGCTGTAGGCCAAACTCTCCGACTAGGCGGCTTCGTCATGGCCGCCCCATCGGCTGTCGCGCCGACGATGGCCTCTCGGGTCATCACGCATAAACTTTGCATCAATTCGGAACTCGCTGAACGGATGGATCCGATAGAGCTCTCTTCTCTTAATGAGCTCTTGGATTGCATCGCCGCTTTGGGAGTCGCAACGGACTATGACCGGATCGGGATTAAACCCGATCAAAGGGACATTAAATCCCCATCGGCCACCCATGAGATAGCGGTAGCGGAGGAACCACATAGGGAGTATCCCTCTATTTTGAGGACGAATTATGTCCGGATCGCCGAGCTCCCGGAGCCGGACACCCGCCCAGGGGAGGATATGACCCGGGTCCCGGACTTAGAATCGGGCACGGGGCCGGAAAAATTGGGCAGCGTCCCGGATCCCGAGCTGTCGAACTCGGAAGCCCCCATGCCCCGGGGCGCTAGATCGGATCAGAATCCGGATTCAGCTATAACCACCCACACGGACTTAAATCGTCTCTCCCATATCAGGCAAGAGCCCTGTGGAGACAAAGGCATCATTATCGGGCCAGATTCCTCCTTGCGCTAAACAAGGTCGAGGACTGCCACGAGGAGGACATAGTCTCACACTTCTGCAAAAACTGCACGGACAAAGGAATCCTTAATGCTATAAGTCGCCGTGACATAGTACGCTTTGCAGACTTAGCAACCATAGTACAGAAGTACTGTGCGATGGAAAGCGTCTGGAAAACCCAAGCTGAATTTTGGGACAGCCCGGCTCTCGCCAAAACCTTTGTCCGAACTAAACGGGCGAACTCCCGTAAATCGGACGATCCAATCCCCAAGAAACCAAAGCCCACCCTGTATGGGAACCGATTGGAAAATGGCTCAATGGGCCATGTAAACTCCACAGCACTCCGGACACAACACCAACTCATAGCCTTAGGGCATGTTGGATACTCTAGCAGGTTGCAAAAAGTGGCGAGGATCTTCTTACAAAACAACATCCCGCCAACAAGCACAATACGGTACTAACAGTCTTCGAGACTTTTGCCTCAAACAGTAGGCGCAAGCGAGCTCATCGAAGCTCCGCGGAAATTTTCCATATGGATAAAATAAACCCCTGGAACGACACTGCTATAACTTTCAATGCCAGTGACGAACCTCGATTCTAGACTTTCCGGGCACCAGCAGCTCTGGTTCTTAGCCCAATCATGGACGGCTTTCGGCTCACTAATCTATGAAGAGACACTCAGCAAGATGGAAATTGACGAAGGCCGCATTGAATAAAGCGGCACAACCTTCAGGGGAATTATCCCTAGTCGGGAAGCGCGGTGTGCAGGAAAAATCACACTCGACGTGGTATTCGCACTCAAGAATTATAGGTCCAAGAAATCACATTCCAAGTGGCCCCTTTTAGCAGCGGATACCATGCCCTTCTAGGGCGGGACGCGTTTACAAGCTTTCAAGCTATACCCCATTACGGGTACATGAAGCTTAAAATGCCCGGACCCAATGGAATCATCACTCCAGCCAGTGATCCGGACGTCGCACTTCGTGCCAAAAACAAAACCGCAGCACTAGCCCTGGAGGCATTATCCGAGGCCCTAGCAGCCGAAGGATTAACAACACTGCGGGCCACCGTGGACAGGGACGACGTGATACTCGACAAGTGACTCAAGTCCACCTCATTTAAACCCGCAGACGAGATAGTCAAATTCCAAGTCCATCCAACGGACCCCACGAAGACAGCTTCCGTCGGGACACAGTTAAGCCCCGCGATGGACGCCGCACTGCGAGACTTCTTACGCGAGAATTGGGACATCTTCGCCTGGCACCCATCAGACATGCCGGGCATCCCATGCAGATTGGCCGAACACAGCCTCAATATACTAAAAGGATACAAACCGGTCAAGCATACTCTAAGACGGTTTTCAGAGCCCAAACGGCAGGCCATGGGGGAAGAGCTAGCCAAACTACTCGAGGCCGGATTCATCGGAGATATCAAGCATCTGGATTGGTTGGCAAACCTGGTAATGGTACCAAAGAAGGACAAATCCTGGCGCCTATGTGTCGACTTTAAAGACCTCAACAAGGCTTGCCCTAAGGATCCTTTCTCCCTCGTGATCGATCAAATCATCGATGCCACAGCAGACATGACTCATTTGTGTTTCCTTGACGCATACTCTGGATACCATCAAATAAAGATGGCAGAGTCTGACCAAGCTGCAACAGCTTTCATAATGCCATATGGCCTTTTCTGCTTCAACACTATGCCTTTCGGGCTTAAGAACGCCGGCGCAACCTACCAATGCATGATTCAAACATGCCTGGAAAAGCAAATCGGCAAAACAATGGAGGCATACGTGGATGACGTGGTCATAAAAACAAGACACGTCGAAACCCTAATAGATGACTTGAGGCTTACATTCAACAATATCCGGACATACGACATCAAAATGAACCCGAAAAATGCGTTTTACGCCCCTCGTGGAAACTACTCGGCTTCATCGTTTCCAATAGAGGAATTGAAGCGAATCCGGCAAAAATCCGAGCTCTGTCATAGTTGGCTATACCAACAGACCTCAAGCACATCCAGAAACTAGCCGGATGCGTGGCTGCTCTAAGCCGCTTTATCTCCAGGTTAGGAGAAAAGGCATTACCTCTTTACCGCCTTCTTCGATGCACCGAACACTTCGTGTGGACGGATGCAGCCGCGGCCGGACTGGATGAAATAAAGACCTTATTAGCCAGTAATCCAGTACTAACAGTGCCAAATATTGACGAACCTATGCTGCTGTACATAGCTGCAACGCATCAAGTAGTAAGCGCAGTGCTCGTCGTTGAACGAGAGGCTGACGGATACAAATTCCCGCTCCAGAAGCCAGTTTACTACGTATCCACGGTCCTAACCCCATGCAAATCCCGATACCCACACTATCAAAAAATAGCATACGCGGTGTTTGTTGGGGATGTTACTACTGGGCGTAAACCGGCCTATCTGGGCCGGATTAACTTCATCAGTAGTTCAATAGTGTAAAAGCCCAAGAGGCATGAGTGTAAGGGCCCAAGGCCGGTAGTCGGTTCAGAATCTGTAGCCGTAAACTGGCTGCATGTATGACTTGTATTGTAAGTTAGGAATAGAGAGAGACCAACCCGGATACGAATATGAACCGGAGGTTGGGACTCTCTGAGCCGACGGGCGTCACCCGTGTATATAAGGGGACGACCGGGACGGTTCAAGGGATGTATAACAACAACCCAAGGCCTAGGCGGTTATTTGCTCCCTAGTCATCGAGATCACATCAATCCCATCACAAACTAGACGAGGCTTTTACCTTCATCAAGGGGCCAAACTAGTATAACTCTCGTGTCTTTGCGTCCGCTTTAACCCCTCCGTTAACCCAGAAGCGATGGCTCGCCGACTAAGTCCTTTCACAAGGACATCCGCCGTGACAAAACCACGATAGTTGGCGCCACCGTGGGGCTATCGACGATGGTTTGATGATCTTGGAGGGCAAGCTCAAGGACTCAAAGGCTATGCTGTCAGGCCGGATGACCAAGAGTCGTGGCGGCAAGCTCTACATCGACGATGCAGGCTGGGCCCCGAGGCCGGCTCGATTGAGTACGGTACCGGGTCCCCTTTGGTGGCATACACGCTTTCATTGGCAAGATTGGTGAGCAGGCCCGAGCCGACATCCTGACCGACCTCGTTGAGACGGCTCAGCGGCGTAAACCTGCCCTGTGCTAAACCGCCGCTGCTGCAGCTGTCGGGAGTCATCCACGAGGAAATTATGAGGACGGATCAGCATCTGGTGGCGAAACCGCTGTCTACTCGATGACGAAGTCGTCGATCGAGAAACCGAGTCTCTCAGATCACCGCAAGATGGCCAGATTGGGGGCTGTTCCGATGGTGACAGTATTCCGGACCCCCTTGATATGCCCAACCGGGTTGGAATATTCATGGCCGGTACGCAAGCGATGCTTCACTCTTCGACCGCTGCGACAATGGTCGCCGGTTCAACAGCGGTGATGGCAGCCGGGCAGGAGGCCCTGAGCGCCCGCCGCTCAAGTTTTATCGTAACTATTCGACGCGCTATTGTGCTCATGGTAGAGGCTAACCCGCGGACCAGTGACATTCATAATGCGGAGATTGCAAAGGAGAAGGAACAAATCACTCAGCAAAGCGGATCCGCAGCCGCAGACACCGTGATGGCGGTAGAGCGGGCCGCTGGATGCGCAAGCGATAGGCTCATGCCGGATCGAACGCGCCGCATGAAGTCATGAAGAGGAAATACAGATCCCGCTTGCCTTCGCCGAGGGAAGAGATCTCTTCAACACCCCGGGAGCAGGGACCAGTAATCGCCGGTGGTAAACCGGGCGAAGCACTGGACGGGCGCGCCGTTCAGCCCTGCGTAATAGATCTACTCGCCATCATACCGCACGCCAGCTGTGCAAGCACCTCTAGGTCACTACTCCAACCCGATGGATAACCTTGTTGCGGCTGCGCACGGTTGGAGGCGATTCCAATTGAAGGCGATTCACCACAGCGGTAGAGACGCCGGGTCAAGGAACTCCTTAGGACAGCTCGGTCCAACAGAAGCGATTCGACAGCCGCGATCGATCCACTCTACCCTCGCCAAGCCGGATCCACTCTTCAGATAGCGCGGATGAACCGCCATATTGGTAATGCACGGCGCGGTGCGCCTGTGGCAACGACTCCGCGGGTGGTTTCGATAACGCCAGAGGTGGTAGATCGGGCCCGCACGAGGGAGGCCGAGTTAGCAAGACAAAGATCGGGATTATCAGCCACGCCGGTTCGTCTGACCATCTTTGAGCCTGGGGTTACCTCCACTTTTGGGGTGCCTTGCTCGCCCCGCTTTACGCAATGTACGCTGCTCAAGGATTTCAAGGGGCCGCGCAAGGTGCCAAATTACACCGCCGATCTGGCTCCGTAGCATGGATAGAGAGTTATGAGATGGCCATGGAGATGCTGGATGTGGATGAAGCCGCGGCGCAAAGTACTTCACCATGATGCTCAAGGCACGGCCCGCATTTGGTCGAAAAATTTGCCACCCAATTCCATCAGCTCATGGGCCCGATTATGACCCGGTTCATTCAGAATTTCAAAGATACCGTAAGCAGCCCATGTCCGTGGTGGACTTGGCGGCTTGTGTCCAGCCGAGGAGAATCAACAACCCATTGGGTACGCCTGCTTCGAAGTCTTACATTCTTCGATCGGATCAACGCTGATTCTCGCGATCTTGACCCTAGAGGGCAACCGCCGTTTAAACCTTTAAAGTTGAAGCTGGGACGCATGAAGCGGTTTTGCAATGACATGGGCACTCTCATGGGCGCTTTTAGTGAAGTATGCTGATTCTCGATAGTACCAAGGATCCCGAGTCCGATGATGATGATGAGACAGGAAGGGAAAGAAGATCAGAACTCCAAAAGCCAAGCAGATCACCGGCAGGTAATGGTGGAAGTAAGCGAAGGCTTAACGGCAACATGGACTTCAGAGTTAACACCAACGCTACAGGACAAGGGCAGCGCGCAAGGGTATACAAGCCGAATCGAGGTGGTGCGCTTAATCCCAATCCGGACCGATTGAACTATCTGCTGAATCAACCCCGTCCAAGCATGGGACGAAGGAGGCGCCAAAGAAACCACCTCCGAAGGATTGTTACATTATGCAGTGAGTTCAAAAGTTCTAATGCTTTCCGGTATGATCAAGGTTCCGGGCGGTTCAGTGGTCCGCCCGTTACGGTGGAGGAAATTCGTCCAGTGGTTTAATGGTAAGTCGGGCGGACATAACAATCGAACAATCGTAATAACCAAGGTGGTTACAATCAGCAGCAGAAGCAGCAGCAATGGGTTATCGAGCAACCCAAAGCAGCTTGAATGGTGGGCAGTACCACGCCTTCACCACCAGCTTAGACAAGCGAGACCGAAGCTTCAGAGCGGGCAAGTCAACGTTGTTGAACCGGCCGCATTTCATTACCTACGCTGGTCGAGCAGCCCATTGTGTGGAGTAGAGAGGATCATCCTCCCGGTTGACAATCCGGTCAGCTAGCCCTCGTGGTGGCACCTCGTGGAGGTTACAAGTTCACCAAGGTGCTTATGGACGGAGGGAGCAGCATCAACATCCTATACTACGAGACCTTCCATCGTATGGGGTTAACAGATAAACATCTCAAACCGTCCAATACAATGTTCCATGGTGTGGTGCCTGGCAAGTCAGCATATCCGGTTGGAAAAATAGCTCTGGAGGTGGCCTTCGGGGATGAACATGACTCCAGATCAGAAACATTGATGTTTGAAGTGGTGAAAATTCAAAGTCCTTATCACGCCCTGTTTGGGCGGCCAGCTTATGCCAAGTTCATGGCACGACCTTGTTATATCTATTTGCAGCTCAAGATGCCAGGTCACAAGGGGACAATAACGGTTCATGGGAGCCACAAGATCGCTTTGGATTGTGAGGAAGGTGATGCGGCTTACGCAGAGTCGGTTTGTGCCACCGAAGAGCTGAAGTATTATAAGGATAATGTTGATCCGGCAGACATGACTCCGCTGAAGAAGCCAACCACAGAGCACGATCCGCCCTCAAGTTTAAATCGCAATCGAGACTAAACTTGTGGACTTCAGACCGGCGATTCGCCCAAGCAGTTCAGATCGCCAACTTAGATCCTAAATAGGAAAGCGCGCTCATCGAGTTCATCTGTGAGAATCGGGACATTTTTGCATGGAAGCCTTCTGACATGCCAGGTGTACCGAGGAAGCTCGCTGAGCACACTCTTAATGTTGATCCCAAGTACAAACCGGTAAAACAGTTTCTCCGCCGGTTTAGCGAGGAGAGGCGTAAGGCTATTGGAGAGGAGGTTGCCAGGCTCTTAGCAGCAGGTTTTATCGTTGAAGTTTTCCATCCAGAGTGGCTTGCTAATCCGGTGCTGGTCCTTAAGAAAAACGACACTTGGCGATGTGTGGATTACACAGATCTTAACAAGGCTTGTCCAGAGATCCTTTTGCCTCCCCCGCATTGACCAGATTATTGATGCCATCGGGTTGTGAGCGCTTGAGCTTTTTGATGCATATTCGGATATCATCGATCAAGATGGCGGTTAAGGACCAGAGAAGACAACATTTATCACTCCCTTTGGAGCCTTCTCGCTATGTGTCTATGCCTTTGGGCTCAAGAGCGCCCAAGCAACTTATCGCTGTTATGCATGTAATTGCTTACATGAACAGATCAGCCGAATGTGCATGCTTATGTGGATGATATTGTGGTTAAGTCAAGGAAGAAGGAAACACCGATTGATGATTTGAAAGAAACCTTTGACAACCTCAAGGGTTTACAAGATGATGCTTAACCCGCCAAATGTGTCTTCGTGTTCCAGCAGTGTTATTGGGTTTTCTTGTGTCCAACAGGGGGATTGAAGCTAATCCGGAGAAGATTACGACTATCACCTCCTTGGCTAAACCAAAGTGTATTAATGATGTCCAAGGTTTGGCAGGCCGGATTGCCGCTACCGAGCCGATTTATCACGCCTCGAGAGAAGGCCATCCTTTGTACCGAGATGTCAAGAAGACAGATCGCTTTGTCCGAGTTCACCACCGATGAAGCGTTGAGGACTTAAAGCGCAATTGGCCAACCCGCTCGTGCTCGCCGCTTCCCATCGACAAAGAGCCGCTTCATTATATGTTGTCGCTAACGCCAGGGCAGTTAGCGTGGCCATTGTGGTAGAGCGGAAGGAGGCAGGGAAGGAGCATCCGGTTCAACGTCCGGTTTATTATATCAGCGAGGTGCTTATTGACTCTAAGCAAAGATATCCGCATTGGAAAAAGCTGGTGTATGGAGTTTTATGGCAAGTCGAAGTGAAGCAAGATTTGTGGGCACCCCATCACGATGGTCAGTTCAGCTCCCTTAGGTGATATCATACAGAACCGGGAGGCGACTGGCCGGATTGCCAAGTGGGCTATAGAGCTTGGGCCGCACGGTTTGAAGTATATACCTCGAACGGCAGTGAAGTCTCAAGCACTTGTGGATTTCATTAATGATTGGACGGAGTTACAAGCGCCTAAAGAAAAGCCGGATCATACCTATTGGACCATCCATTTTGACGGATCCAGGCAGTTGGAGGGCTCGGGGGCTGGAGTCGTGTTAAGTTCCCCACAAGGTGACAAGTTTTGTTACGTCCTCCGCTTAATGTTCCCTTGTACTAACAATGCAGCTGAGTATGAAGCCTTGCTCCACGGTCTTCGGATGGCTAAGGAGATGAACCTAAGCCGGGTTAAGTGCTTCGGTGACTCGGACCTAGTGGCTCAACAGGTGTTTGGCACTTGGGATTCCAAGGACCCACTCATGGCTGCATATCGTCGTGAGGTGGATGTTGTTGCAGGTCATTTCAAGGGCTATCAGGTGGACCATGTGGATCGTCGGAAGAACGAAGCGGCGGACGCTTTGAGCCGGTTGGGCTCCCAACACAAACCGGTCCCGCCCAATGTTTTTCTCGACGTGCTGTATAATCCGTCAGTCAAGCTCCCTGATGAAGCGGATTTGGCTATTCCTGATCCGGAGGCTCGCTTGGTGGCAGTCCCGCATGTCATTCCGATTGACGCCCCTTATCCGGGCGACATGAACCGGGCGAAGTTACCGTAAGATGAGACGCTTGGTCTGGCAGATAGTTCGGCGGTCTAAGTCTATGACCATTGTTAATGGCGAAGTTGCATCATTGCAGGTGTCGTATGCTTCAACGCCGTGTGTCCCCGAGGAAGGCTGTGAAATATTGCGTGAGATCCACGGCGAGACTGTGGTCACCACGCCGTTCAAAATCCTTGGTGGCTAATGCCCGCCACGGTTTCTATTGGTTGACGCCCATGTTGATGCGTAAGATCCGTCGACGCTGTGATGATTGCCAAAAGTTTTCCAGACGCAGTTTATATACCGCCCAAGAATTGAGGATGATTCCAATTACTTGGCCATTTGCACTTGGGGTTGGATATGGTTGACCTTTCAAAAGGTCCAAGGACAAGAAGACACACCTGCTGGTGGCGCTTGACAAATTTACAAAGTGGGTAGAGGCGTAACCTGTTAGCAAGTGTGATGCGCCACGGCGGTTCAGGCCATCAAAAGGGTGATTTTCCGGTTTGGTTTTCCACATGATCATTACAGATAATGGTACCAATTTGTCCAAAGGTGCCATGAAGGAGTTTTGCGAACGTGAGCACATCCGCTTGACGCTTTCTTCAAAGAGCTCACCCACAGTCCAATGGTCAAGCGGAACGAGCCAATCAAGAGATCCCGAGAGGTATCAAGCCCCGGCTTATGGTCCCTTTGTAGAGGACGCCGGGTTGTTGGGTAGAAGAGCTACCGTCTGTGTTATGGAGCATAAATACTACGCCTAATGATCCACCGGATACACGCCGTTCTTTATGGTTTATGGAGCGGAGGCAGTTCTCCCAGCGACGTCCGGCCATGACTCACCTCGTGTGGCAGCCTATGTTGAGGCAGATAACGAGACAACACGACAGACGCTTTGGATCGGCCGATGAAGAACGAGATATAGCAGCTGCTCGCCGCTATTTACCAAGCAGGATTCGTCGTTATCACAGCCGCCGGTCGTAACCGTAACCTTTCAAGAAGGAGATTTGGTGCTTCGCTCATTCAAGACCGCACGGATATGCACAAGCTATCCCCACCTTGGGAGGGACCTTCGTGGTCGCAAGAATCTGCACAACGGGTCGTATTTATCTCGATCGATGTTCGAGAGCATAAAGACTCGCGCGACGCCGAAGAGGAGACGCGTGGAACATGGCTCATCTTCGCCTTATTATACCCGGAGCCATCGGCTCTACTTATGTACATATTATGACAAAGGTATATATTATGAATAAAGCAATAAACCGGAGCCTCGCTAAAGCTGGGTATCCGCTCGCTACATCCCGCGGGTTACATGGAGTCGTTTGCCTTAAAGCGGCCTCCGATTTACCCTCTGAGTTTGCTTTTCAAAAGCTTTGTGATATCACTTGGGGCTTGGTCGATCCAACCAATGCAACACCTTTTGATAGGCGAAAGCCACCAGATCACTTGGGGACATGGTCAAGTCTGAACCAGTCATGCTTTTTGATCGCCTAAGGCCATAAAGTCACTTGGGGTTTGGTCGAACCCAACCATTGCCATGCCACTTGATCGCATAATGCCACGGTTTTAGTTGGGGGCCTGGCTGACTTGAACCATAGCTACACCTTATTGGGAGCTTGGTCGTGTCCGACCATGGTAACACCATCTGATCGGCTCAGTAAAGCCTCTTTTTGCAAACGGTTTATCATTGCCTTTGCTTCCATATTTTTTTCATCCCTGTTATTTAATTTTGGTTGCGTTTCTTAAACTGGCATCATTTTTAAACCGTTTTCAAAACTATCAGTTGATGGAATTCGGTCAAATTTTTAGTCCGACGATAATTTCACCGGTTTGATGTTTTTTCTGTTAACATCCTATTATGGAGTAACAGGGGGGGCTTATTATGACCCGGCACGGTGTACATGGTAAACCGGCAGTATAAATGACAGGAGCTGTTTTCTCCGTTGACGGTAAGGGTTTATACAACCTCCGTTTCAAGATTGGCTAAGCCAAACTTATGCCCAGCAATGGCAGGTATGTCATATCATAGATTTCGGTTATATGCCTTAAATATTCCATTATATGAATACATGAATATCACAAACCAGCTGGCGGTATAAACCGCCGTGGCGGTTTAAGATTTTTTTGCTGCAGGCAATATAAGATGAAAAGTTTTGATCATTCAAGCAAGAGTATCAGCACCCATGCACGAAGGCATGTTCAAAGCAAGAGTGTTGGCTATCCTATTACAAGGCAACATGGTGCCCAAATAAGATCATTGTTTCTAGACGGAATATAATAAAACAGCTCTTCAAACCGGCTTCTGATTCATGCTTGTTCGCTGTCCCGGTTTGATGGTTGTGGATCGTCCTGCGCCGATTCAGCCTCTTCCTCTCTACCCAGCTGCTGGAAATCAACAGTGGTCCAGTCGATTCCCATTAAAGCTTGAAAGACAGCCCTTCATGGATCGTGAAGTTGGGTCAATATCGTGAGCATAAGTATGCTTACGGATTGAGGGATCAGGTTTTCCGCTCAGTGATAGGTGCAGCCACCGCTTGTTCCGATCATCATATCGAGCTTGATAATGCGACAAGTTGGCTTCTTCACTAGTTGGCAAGCCAAAGGGCTTAACGCCCGGCTTATTGCTCTCAAGTCATCTTTGTTGAATTCTAAGCCGCCTTCCTTCAGACCGATAGCCCCGAGCCGCCTAATGGGATCGAATCAGCACCCATGCTTTGGCTCTGGATTAGCGTTGATGGCGCCGGTTCGGTGGCAAAGAGATTTCTTCAGCTCTTCAATCCGGGCGGGAAGCATGGACAACCGCTTAAGGGTATCCTGAATTAAGGAAGGCGCCGGATTGCTATGAGATGCGGTGGAGATGATCCTCAGCGCCCAAGATACGCTGTTTCTATTAAGGTATAGGCAGCCTTCAATTTTTCCGAACATCTCACCCCAAGTGACCAATGCGTACCTACAGATTACAAGAGAGATTACAAACCGGACTTATCATAAGAAAGGTCAAGATTATCATAGAAACCAGAGGAAACTTATCAAGATAGCAGCAATCATGGAATGCACTTGCCGCTTCACGCTGGTCACCTGCCTACCACCGGTTTAAGGGCAGCCTCAAGATTTTCAACCTTTTGGTCAAAGCGGCCTTTTCAAGATCCCAATGGCCCTGGCATTCATTTGAACCACTCCTTGAGTTGTTCCATAGTAGTTAATGCGGTTTTCAGCTCATCCTTGGCTTTGGAGGTTTCGATTGTTGAGATTTCAGATTTTCTTGGAGGTCCTGGATTTGTGAGGCTTGTTGACGTATCTCACTCTGCAACAAGGAAGTATGTTACATATCGTCATTTCAAGTCCCTAGTGCATAACCTGTTATACGCTTGGCACTTGGGGGCTAATGCATACTTAATCTTCATCTGTTAATGCAATCACAAAGTCCCAAGCTCAATACAAGTATTCAACTTGGCACTTGGGGGCTAATGGCTATTTATTCAAATATGTACTGATGTGGCGATATAAAATACAGTCCCGGCTTAACTATGCTAAGTTGAACTGCCTTGGGGGCTACAATCATGGATTCAAGCATTGAGTTTATATTAAGTCCCGCTTAACTATGCTAAGTTGAACCGCCCTTGGGAACTAGGAGAATTAACAAAATGGAAGTATTCAGCAAGAAAAGAACATGGAGGTTACCTCGAAGTTTCTCCTTCATCATTTTCACCAAAGCCAGCTTCATAGTCACGGCTGGTATACAGCCGGTTCAAGTAGCCGGAGTGAAGGTCTTGAGGGTTCGTGAGCGGCGTAAGTGGCTAGATCAACATCCCACTTGCCCTTGCTCATAGTGGCAAACCTCCTGGCGTATGTTTAGATAAGGCAATCGGATCGCCCGGTTCACCGTGGCCAAAACCAGTAATTTCGACGCCGCCGCCCTTGGAGCTACTGGCTTGACCAGAACCATCGGTTGGTCGGCAGTCGAATGGACCGTGGATTTTTCAATCCGGGTTGGGCTTTTAGGTTGATCGCCAGAAGGGCGTGTCAAGAGGCCTTTCTTCAAGAATAAGATCGCCATTTTGCTGTGGCGGATCATTGGGTGTGTCTTCGCAGCTTATCCGCTTCAAGGTTTGGGGTGCCCCTGCTCAGGGCTTTTCTTCCGGGCCGCTTTGCAGACGAGCCTTTTTTTGCTCGCCTAGGCTTGGCCTCAAAAAGCACAACAAGAGTTAAATATGGCATATACAACACAGTGATGCTGAAGAAGGAATATGAAAAGTATAACTTACCCAAGCACCGTTTTTAGCGGCGGCAGCTGAGTGGCTGATGACTCGCCAGATGATGAGTGGGAAGTGACCTGATAATCAGAATCAGACGGATTAAGGGGTTGACGAAACCAGCCTGCTTTAGGAGGAGCACTGACAAGCAAATTAGAGACCTCTGAACGGTGTTTCCGAACCGGACTGTTTGGTAAACCTGCGGAGGTAACTACCTGGCCGCTGTGCCGAGTTGTGCGGCGAGCTTCATGTTGTTGAGTGTTCATAAGAAATTGGGGATCCAAGTAAGCAAGGGGATGAGACAATTTAATTCTCCGGTTTGCCTGACGGTTTTTTAGCGAAGGCAAAGGATTTGAGTCAGAGGAGAGAACGGTTACCTCTACGGCATCAACGTTACTTGCTTCAAAGCATCATCCTGACAAACATCATCATTAATTAGGCGGTGAAAGGTAAACCAAGTGAATCAAATTTTACCTCAAGGTCCGGATTACCCACATCATCATCCGCAGCCGGATCAAGAGGCAAGTGGTTTTTCTTATGAGCAGTCTTCTTGACAGCTTTTGTCTTTTGCCTAAGTGGTTTTTCCCGGTTTGTCCTGTTTCTCCGCTTTCTTATGGGCGCTTTTGCTCCGTAATGGATCATCGCCTGGTTCAGCAATAGTCGGTATTAAAAGTTATACCGGATGGCATACAATATATTCAGTAAAAAGTAATAAGAAATCTTACACTGGCGGCTTGTTGGCAGCGAGAAGGGAGTAGACCGTCCCGCACGAGATTTTCCTGTTCGCTCAGCATCTTCTTCACCGCCTTCGTGACCTCGCCATCGGTAAGCTGGATGTTAATGTGTTTGAGGGGTCGCCGACACTACCAAAGGTACTCAAGACATTAAACCGAGCGCCGGAGAGGGGCAGATGCTCCATGATATCCAACAACAAGAAGGTCAATTCCGTTAAACCGTTAGCCATGAAGGCTCGAGCTTGGAGAGTTGAGGAGCATATTTACTTCTCTCACCGGCACTTAACCTTGTGGAAAGGGATGTGTTGTCGAGTCGCTCCCCATTTAAAACCAGTGCAAGGGATTCTCAAAGTGTGAAGTATCTTTGCAATAAAACCATGTTTGATAACATTCCTTGGGGTGGCGTGCAGTTTGACATGAGGATAAGTGACCTCCTTTCTTTTCTGAATCGCCACGCCACCTAATTCCGTGTTAGGCCCGCTGCTGAATTTCTGGCGGCGGTTTATATGGAAGCAGTCTCTAAACAGCTCCACTGTGGGTTCTTCCCGAAAGTATGCCTCACAGAGCACTTGGAAGTGGCGATATTGGTAATGTAATTGGGGCCTATATCTTGTGGACGGAGTTGAAAATTTGCTAGCACATCTCGATAAAATTTTGAGCTGGCAGATTGAAGCCCCTGGCTAGGTGATCTCGCTAAAACTACAACCTCTCCTTCCCGAGGGGTGGGTGGACATTCTTGCCGTGGACCCTCCAATGGATGTTATTTTTATCGCTAAAGCACCAGCCAGACCAGGTTGTTTAATTGAGTCTCAAGAACATGGAAGGAGCCCAGCTTGCACTCATACACTTGTTTGGCCATCTACAAAAAATATATAAACCGTTCAAAGAAATATGGTGGGATAAAGAGAGAACCGATGTACAATGCTAAACCGGAGTTTTATGGAGCGACAAGATTCTGCTATGTAAATTTCGCGGTTCAACAAGAGGGCTAATGGTGTGTACCGCTTATCTAATTTTTTCTATGTTAAGTTAAACCACTTGGTCTAAGGTCTAAATATTGAAAGCAATGAAGGTTATGAACGGCTTATGTGCAGTAAACAGGTTTCGCAAGTTTTTTCTACAACGTAGCGATCTAACGCCAGATCGAAAATAAGAAAAATATTCAAAAAGGAAGACATCAGAGCAGTATTGATGCAATGAGCAGAGATGATGCACTAGACTTGGATGCACGCATCAGACTGGCTGTGCAGAGCATAAAAGTTATCGCTAATCAAGCACAAAAGTATCACGATATATTCAAGAATCTGCTATAAGAACAAGTTCATGGAGTACGGAAGGACAAGAAACCCTAGAATGGATCTAGGTCAAAGGAATCGAGGACCTACCTACCAAGGAGAGGCGATGAATCTGTTTTCTCCGTGCGCTCAGTTCGATGCAGCGCCCAAGACGGCAAGAGGTCGACGGCGGCGGCGGAGCTCTGAGGCCAGCGACGCGAAGAAGATGAAGAGAAAGGGGACGAAGGGAAGAGAAGGGATGACCCTTCGGATCCCTGTGTCAGGCGCGGGAATCAAGGAACCGTAACCCTAGAAAGCGGAGCTGTCGCCTCGATTATTGCGGATCTATTAAAACAAAGAAGATATCGCGAATGCTATCTTTCTGAGGACGTCAGACCGGTTTACAACATCGGAGAAAGTGATATCACGACGGTTCAACGGTTTCAAGAAGGTATTGAAGATAAAGGTTTTTTCTCAAGGATTGACGTGAACCTGTTCAAATCAATCTGGGGCCTAATGTTGGGGATGTTACTACTGGGCGTAAACTGGCCTATCTGGGCCGGATTAACTTCATCAGTAGTTCAATAGTGTAAAAGCCCAAGAGGCATGAGTGTAAGGGCCCAAGGCCGGTAGTCGGTTCAGAATCTATAGCCGTAAACCGGCTGCATGTATGACTTGTATTGTAAGTTAGGAATAGAGAGAGACCAACCCGGATACGAAGATGAACCGGAGGTTGGGACTCTCTGAGCCGACGGGCGTCACCCGTGTATATAAGGGGACGAACCGGGACGGTTCAAGGGACAGACAACAACAACCCGAGGCCTAGGCGAAGCTATTTGCTCCCTAGTCATCGAGATCACATCAATCCCATCACAAACTAGAAGTAGGCTTTTACCTTCATCGAAGGGGCCGAACTAGTATAACTCTCGTGTCTTTAAGGCCCGCTTAACCCTCCAAGTTAACCCATAGCGATGGCTCGCGACTAAGTCCTTTCATGAGGACATCCGCCGTGACAAAACCACGACAAGTTGTTCATGGCATCTCGGAAGCTACTACACTTCTTTTTCAAGAGTGTTCGACACGGCCTCCAAGTACCACTCAATGACATAATAAATAACCGCGATGTTACGGGCCAGATTGCCAATGGGCCATTGAGCTCCTTCCGCCGACATAACATACAAAACCATGGCGGCCATCAAGTCACAAGTATTGGCTGACTTCGTCGCCGAATGGACAAAAGCCTAACTCCCTAAAGAGTATGGCACATACTCAAACTCGGATCATGCACTTCGACGGCTCTAAAATGCTGGTCGGATTGGGAGCAGTAGTCCCGACGCCTCCCACCGGAGACACGGTCCAAGACGCCTCGCAAATATTATACACGACTCCAACAATGCAGCCAATATGAGGCTCACATGGTCTTCGGATGGCAGTCCCTATGGGCATTCAACGCCTAGAAGTGCGCGATTCAAACCTCGCAATATCACAAATAAATAGAGATTTTGATGCCAAGGACCCAAAATGGCGCGCCCACCGTAATGCCGCCCTCAAGATGTCACCGGTTCGAGGGGCTCAATTCCACCATGTGGCTCGAGAAACAATCGCTGTGGACGCCCCGCCAGATCGGGCGCTAAACACCACCTTGTCCCACCTAACATATTGTTGGAACGGTTGTTCAAGCCATCCGTAGTATGGGAAGGGGAGTCCGCAATACTAGCACGGATCCAATACACCCCCGCATTCTGAACTATCGACATAATCGGAGGTTCTACCACCGAAATAACGCCCTCGCCCACTTAAATCATGGCTGTAATCGCTTCGCGGATCGAGTTTTCTTGGCCTACCTAAATAGGTAGGAGCTCCTCAAGACCAAAATGAAGCATGCTGCATCGTCCGGCGCCTAAAGCTTACAAAGTCTACGATGGGGAACTCTACAAGAAAAGCGCCACCGGAGTGCTCCAAAGATGCATCTCCTCAAGAGGAAGGGCGAAGCTCTTGGCTGAAATCCATGCCGGATCAAGGGCACCATGGCGTGGTTCGAGCATTAGTCGCAAGGCCTTCCGACAGGTTTTCATCGCCGACGGCCCGAAAGCAGACGACAGACCTTGTCCAACATTGCGCTGGTTGCCGCCTCTTTGCCAATCAGAGTCATATGCCCCTACCGCTTCTCCAAACAATCCCCATAACTTGGCCCTTCGTGGTCCGGGGGCTGGATATGGTCGGACCTCTTAAAGGGGAAGCCATAAGAAAAATACCTATTGGTCATGGTGGACAAATTCACCAAATGGATAGAAGCCAAACCACCAAAACGGTCAATCCGACCAGTAATAGACTTCATATCCGGGTCGATAATCGATACGGTGTCCCCCACAAAGATCATCACCGATAATGGCTCAAATTTCATAGCCGACGGCGAAAATTTGCGCGCAAAATGGGCATTAAGCTTGATTACGCCCGCCTACCATCCCCAAACAAACAGCCAGTGTAGAGCGGCAAATGGTCTCATCATGAGCGCATCAAACCCAGACTAGGGCGATCCTTGATAGAGTCGGATACGCGACCGGGTCGAGGAGCTCGACCAGACTGGGGCTGCGAACCACGCCGAGTCGCACCACCGGATATACACCATTTTTATGGTGTACGGCGCGAAGCAAAGATACCCTGCGACATAATACATGATTCGCCACGCGTACGGATGTACGAAGAGAAGGAAGCCGAGTTAGATCGGCAAGATAATTTGATGCCCCGAGGAGGAGCGCGACGTTGTAAAAGCCCGCTTCAGATTCTATCGCCAGCAGTGCTCGACGATATCAAAGTAGAAGTGCGGGCCAAAACTTACAAAATTGGCGAAGCTCGTTTCTACGCCCACACGGAGAAGAAGAAGGACAAGCTCGAACCCAAGTGGGAAGGTCCTTCACATTGAGAAAGTTCTCACCGGAGGAGCGCACGCCACGTAATGCATCCGACAATGCACTCGAGCCGAACCCATGGAACGCGGCCAGACTCGGAGATTCTACGCCTAGCGCTGAACTAAGTGTTCATCTCCCTTATCCCTCCTTTTTAATTATGCTCCTCCCTTCCTTTCGACCTTTTTTTTCCTCTTCACACAAAGTATTTAATACAGACGGACTCCCGGATCCTTCCGCCGCACTATGTGTGTAAGTATTCGGGGCTTCCTACTGAAGCTAAAAATAATTACTCTAATGGCCTTTTGCCCATCACATATGCGCTTTTTCCATATGTGCCTTTTCTTCACCATTATATGCACCGATATGATTTAATATGTGGCCAAGCTTGGTTGTTCGGTTTTGTGTTTATGCCCCACGCTCCTGCTAATCTGCTAGGGCATAAGGGGAGCACCTCTCGCGATTGTTATCGCTTGTTCAGCCGGATGTGTACCTCAGATCGGTGAAGCCGAAAGCTAGCTTCCTTAAGAGAATATTCGCCAGGAACAAAAGATGTATTCGCTTATTACGCCAACCCCAGAAGTTTTGTATCCCGCGCCTTGTTCACAGTCCGACATGTGCATCGTCAAGGTGTACCTGTGGAAAGGAACCCCTAACGGAACTATTCTCCCCGAAGATGTTTCTTACTATCCATGTAATATAACATAACTAGTTGGGTACTTGTCTGTTCGCGCTTTTATGACCCTATGCTCGGTGTCCACGCATACCCCGGTTCTCAGATAACTGAGTGGGTATTCTGGACACACCCTGCACTATAGGATCCGGGGCTGAAGCTTAAAAGGTCCGCCATGACAAATGATCTTAATCCGCTAGGGACTACTTATGTCCATTGAATTACATACCACTTGACTGACTATATTCCTCCTCTATACCATCCAATGTGCTATCTAGCTTACAATCCTGTTGAGAATACTTTATGCTAATGCTACCTGGTCATATACCGACTCACGGGATTGTTCTGCAGAATTTTCTCGCCCCTGGCCGGTCCGACTTCAGCCATATGGTTCGTGGTCCAGCTTGTGTAGCTGCTTCACCATAGCCTGTGCTTCTCTTGCACCTTGCCGGCAGGCGACATCTTCCATAATCGGAAGCGCCCAGCGTTCTTGAAGCATATCCACAAGCTCCCCATGCCATTCGGTAGGAGGCTTGATGGCCACAAGGCTCGAGCAATGCTCCTCGCATCACCGCCGAGCTCGGGCCAGGCAGCTTGTAAGAGGTCTTGTAGTGAATCGCCTCGCAGATGAGGGCATCTCCTCCTCGTATGCACCTGCTAACATCTCCTACAAGCACAATCCTTTCAATATACTTCCGCTACCTAACTATACTACAGCTCGCCCAGGCACTTACCGTGAAATGCCGCTGTCGAAGCCTTTTTGTTCTCCTTCACGAGTTCGCCACCGAGAGCGCGGAGATCTTTTAACTCCACGTCCAACCGGACTTTGGCATCTTGAAGATTGTTCTTCTCTCGCTTAACTCTGCGAAGAATGCGCCGCCAGCCTTCAGCCTGCATTTTGAGATGCGATTCGCCCTCACTTATGCCCTCCGGATTCACCCCGGATTGTCTGGGAGAATTGTCATAGACTTGTCATATCAGCCATTTACTAACCTGCATCTTCGCATAATTATGCATATAACTGCTACTGATGAGGGCTTTTGGGATTCCTCTAACTTGGCAACTCAAGGGCTTCAGCTCGCCTTGCACCTCCAGCTCCCAAGACAATTACTCATTCTTATCTACAAGGACCTATAGATAATTGATCCTTAAAACAGTTGTACCAACTGCTTCAAGTCTCGTGGGCTACTACTACACATTCTTATTAAATTTTCACCAGATATCTTTGGTATATCGTCCGCTGCCGGGCAAGCCCGCCTTTGAGCAGCTCGGATGTATGCGCTTCCGAATTGAAGGTGTTAAATGCCCTTCGAAAAGATGTTGTCTGGCATCACCGTCAGCCGCCCGTGTTTCATGGCGCCTCTACTTCGGAATTCGTGGCCGAGAGCATATCCGCATTCTTGTTGGAGAACTATGCGTGCATCGGCCCCGCCTCCCGCCTCCGCCTCGGCCAGCTTTTGAACCGCCGGTGGAGGCGTATGGCAGGATCCCTGATATAGTCCGGCTGTTCTCTTCCCCGCCGTGACACAAAGGGTGCTATATACTTCAAAATACCATAATCACAGACAAGTTTTTGCCTACCTCTCGTAGTGGTGAGTCGACTCACCACCTTCCTCTTGAGCCCTGCTCGATCCGGGCGCCCTTGGCCGACGAGTCCCTAGGGGCTCGCCCCACGCTTCCGACTGTGCCTCTCCGAAAAACACGACACTTCAAGGGTAAGGCATGACATCTCAAGGAGTCCTCTTCGAGGATAGGGTTTTTTGGCTTGGCTTACACGCCGACGAGGCAGCGGTCCGGGATAGTCGGGCAGAATGGCCACCGAGGCGCCATCGCAGCTCGCTTGATAAAATATCCCGCTGACAAGCTCCACGGTAATATCCGGATCTTCTTCGAGACCGATCTAGGGCCCTTCCGGGTCCTCCGCTGTGGGAGGGGCTGCAGATTCTTCACGGCCCTCCTCGCCTCCCGTCAGAATATCGAGGCAAATGATCTTAGCGAAGAATGCCACAATAAGTGACGCGGGAAAGGAATGACAACTTACCCAGTTTGGGGGGGTTACATGGAGAATCCATCTTTGTTTGATGTGAAGGAATTCCTCCTCTTCCCTTTGTATAAATCGGACAATATCCTTGCCAGCAAAGTATGAGTCCGGATCCTTATGGCCACAGAGGGTGGCATCATCTTCCCGCTGAACTGCCACATGGGCTTCCCCGATATTGAAGCGGTTACACTTCAGATATGCATATTGCCATAACCTCGACTATCGCCATCCGGATTTGGCCAAGAACTTTATCCTGCTCATCGTGCAATATATTTCCGTATCCTCCTCTTGGGGCCTGGGGCGCGAAGCTAGACGTACATTCTTTGGCGGGCATTATCAACTCGGGAGAACTGTCCCGGACTGGATCCGAAGGGGAACATCATCAATATAAACCATTCAAGGCCAGTTCTCCGGTGCCTCTTGGGAGTGCCGGATAGGTATCCGGTTTCGCAATGCGCCATACTGCCCGCCCCACTTGACATGGGGATTCTCCCGGTTATGGGGGACAAGGCAGTAACAGCTTTTTCCATAACTCCAAAGTGAGGCTCGCAGCCTAAAAATAACTCAGAAGGGCAACGACTGCTATATGTAGTATAGAGGCTGGGGTAAAGTTGTGTAACTGGAGGCCGAGAACTCTGTGAGACCGCCAAGGAACGGGTGGATAGGAAACCCGACGCCCTTAGCGATGCAGGATGAGGCATATTCGCCTCTCGAGATGGATTTGGAGATCTCTCGCTTGCTCCCCGCCATTATAGGTGGCTATTCTGCCCGGACCGACCATGAATGCCGGAGGAGAAACCCTTGGGTTTGTAACTCAATCAAACGGCTATGGGGAATTGAACACTCTTCCCCCCCCGCTTAGAGCGAGAGAGCAGAGCGAGGAGCTAGCACGACCGCCATGTTGGAATGGTTTTTCCGACTGCTCGTGGATGCTTGCTCGAGGGGGAAGAGAGAGGTTTGATATGAGAATCCCCTGCCTCTTCAAATAGGCGGTCAGCCCAAAGGATTGATGGTGGCAATGCGAAAATACTGCCTCGTGATTCGCCGACACGGAGATGGTCATTATTGAGGCAATCGGGCCAAGGAATACAACTTTGATGGAGTTCTCGACACTATTCTGTACACTGTACTTTGAGTATTCGAGATGGAACCCGCCTGCAATGTCAAGACAGATCGCTACACGACTCATCGTCATTGAAGCCTGGGTTTAGGGGCTACCGAGGAGTCCTAGATTAGGGGTATTCGACAGCCGGACTATATACATCGTCCGGACTATTGAAGCGTGAAGATACAAGACCCAAGACTTCGTCCCGTGTCCGGATGGAACTCCTTGTCGTGGAAGGCATGCTTGGTGATCCGGATATTCTATTTCCTTCCTTGTAACCAACTCCATGTAAACCCTAGCCCTCTCCGGTGTCTATATAAACCGGAGAGGCTGGTCCTTAGAAGGCCGATCACAATTACAATCATACCATCATAGGCTAGTTCTAGGTTTAGCCTCTATAATCTCGTAGATCTACTCTTGTACTACCCATATCTTCAATATTAATCAAGTAGGAAGTAGGGTTTTACCTCCATCGAGAGGGCCCAACCTCGGGTAAACATTGTGTCCCTTGCTTCCCGTTACCATCAGCCTTAAGACGCACGGATCGGACCCCCTACCCGAGATCCGCCGGTTTTGACACCGACAACCGACACGCGGCATCCACCATAACGGGTCGCCGTTGCTTATCGGGTCCGATTTTGGATCCGAGCAACCTGCTAACAGCCCGAACCAATGGGAAATTTCCACGGTAAAATTTGATTGGCCGGAGGAAACACGTGTCAGCCGCTGCTGGGTCGATAGGGCGCTTATGGTATGTCGACATCGCGCATGCGACAGCCCACCATCGCCCATTTAGCTTACAAAGGTCAACCCGCTTCGACTTGGTCAAAGTTAGTTAGCTGGCCCATGAAAAGCCTCGTTAACGGTCTCTTCAAGAATAGCCTATTTTACGGCTCCCAGAACTCACGACAATTCGTTAGGGCTTCACCCAAATCGACCAACAACCTCATGTGGGCCGTCGAATATAACACCAGCCTGCTTTCTTTCGCCCATGTATGGCCCACGACGCCTTTCTCGACCCATATGAGGCCTTCAGATCTTTAGGCCCTTTAGAGGCCCACTGCTAACTCTAGCCCATAATGAATAGTAAATTTTTGTACCCGTTAATCGGCCCATGATTCACATGGGTCGCTTCACGCCCGTTAGCTGCCTACTAACGCCCATACATTCTTGGGATCGCTTTCGCCCTTGATTACTTCCGCCCGCATCGCCGCCTCTACGGGCCACCGCCCGTGGCAAGAGTCGCCTGCTTCGCTTGATAACCCGCTGCAATCGCTTTCCGCCCCTATATTCTCGCCCATTAACGCACCCGCTATGCCCGTGATGTATAAAACCTTTGCTGTCCTCCCGCCTTAATGGTCTGCTACTACGCCAATATACCAATTACGCCTGCACGGCCCATGTAGACCCATTTATCCGACGCCCGAGGCCCACCGGTTCTATCGAACTTCGACGCTGGAGGCCCATTTATCGACGTCTGTCAGGAGGCCCATGGATCCTACGACCAGTAGCAGGTCAAGGTTACCACGGTCCGTATATGGTCCATGGTTGTTGCGCCACTAGCAAACCAGGGAAAAGAATACTAGGAAATAAATAAGTTCAAATTAACGCTTAGGCTATTATAGGCACAGACAGAGATACATCCACTGGCATCAAAGATCGCCACTAAAGTGCAAATATAGGGAACACCCTACACTACAAAAAATGGATTGCTGTTTTCTTCAGCCAGTGGCTGCACGTTAAGATCAAATTTTGTATCACAACAAAACAAATTACAACTATAAAACAAAAGGAAGGTTGGCATAAAAGTTAACAGTTTGGCAGATAAATGCACCACTAGAAGTTCAGAAGCTCAGTTCATTTGACCTGACTGTTAAATTTTCATGTTGTATTGCCCGATGGAGCACCATAACCTTCACCTTTATTTCTCCTAGGCTCTTGAACAACATAGCAAATGTCTGGTAGTCTGGTTTCAAAACCATGCATATCTTAACGACATCGAACAATGTCTGTCCTTGTTTCACAAAGGGTCTCTGTTAGGGAATGGACTTGTGTCTGGAGCACAGATATAACATTGTTTTGAGATTGCATATCTTGATCGTGAGGAAGTTTGGACGAGATTGCCTTGACAACCAACCCAAAGATACGCAGAACGCGCTTTTGGCATCTAAGTAGTGGACATGTATCACCCACCGCAGTTAAGAGCTGACATTGCAGTTATAGTTACCTCGCCACCTTCAGAAGGTGGCGGTTCCACCATTTTTTCCATAGCTTGCTGAAAACTTGAGTTTTTACATTAGTAGTACCAGATCAGAAGATATTAAGGAGGCAGCAAAACCAAACAAAATAGCTTTGGTCTATATACAGAACTTATTCTGGTGAACCAATGTAAAATATTAGTTGTATTTTACTGCAAAGTACATAATAAAACCAGGTTCCAAACATATGACCATGTACCATGGCTAATGTATTGTCTATTTCTTCATTGTATTGACAACTAATGATAAAGAGACAAAGTTTATAATACAGAAGTATAGTATGACATCATTCATATCACAAACAACCGAGAATGTAAATAGGCAATTGTAACGTTGTGTGGGCAAGTCCAAAGATGGAACTAGATTATAGGTCAAGATCAAAGGAACATCACTCTCTTTAAACCTTTAAGGTGCAATGATACGCTAAGACAATTGTGTATAAAATTGAAAAGAGTAATAGACATTGGCTGCAAAACCATGCAATCAAGGCACAAGTCGAGTAAGTAGTAGTTAAAAGGCATGAGGATTAAGGACTTACAACAACATGCTTTGACTAGTGTAGTCATGCCCTTCGCCTTGTCCGGTGTGATATTCCTGAAGATTTCCAAAGATTTGTTGGTTCACAGTACTTGGTCCCTTGCGGATTTCCTCTGATTTGGAACAAGTCAATATAGATCTGATAATATGGTACAACTAAAAGAGTGAAACATAGCTAATTACAAAGAGCCTCGCAGTGCAATATAGCTACTTAGATCCCCGCTGCCTCTGCTGGAATTTCACTGTATGGTTGGCCTTGTTCTTTGAATACCACCTACAAGAAGATAGATTTGTGTGGCACATTCAGAATAGACTTAAACATGTGATCTAAT